>SJYV01006869.1:0-65128 GCA_006410875.1 Neotragus pygmaeus
GGGTCGCAAAGAGTCAGACACAACTGAGTGACTGAACTGAAGCTTAGCCTTTGACCTTCTTGCTTTCCTTTCATAGATAGATTGGCTCATTAGTCAAAGAAACAGACCAGCTCATGTACATGGAGGAAATTTTTAAGCAAAGACTCAAACACACAGGAAAGCTGGTGCCACAAAATTTTATTTTCCTTTACCAAAGTGCTTGATTTTGTCTGTAGTACTTAGAAGCGTTCTGGCTCTTTCACTTATGTTTTGAACAGAAATGTTCACACACATTTCTCTTCATACAGTCTCAAATGCAACAGAATGAGGTTTGAAAGCAGTGTATTCTTTGAGGCAAAATAAATTACAAGCGAGTCTCAAAGATAGTTGCTGGGTAAATTGATTTCTGTGTACAAAATGTCCTTTCCCTGATTTGTTGATAAAATTTTAATGTTATACATGTTAGAACTATTAAACACATCCTCCAAGCATGGGACTTTTGCTGGTGGTATGGTTTCTCTTTTTATCACTTGTTTTGTTAAGATTTTCACATTATGCTGAACATTGGACAGATCATGATGATGCAAAATAGGATGGTAACTATTACTAAAGAGACTCCTTGCATTACCTTTACTTGCTGCTCTGAGAATTAGGTTAGATCATGGAAAATAACCAGGTATACTTTAAGGGAAATTGATGACTATAACTTTAGAATGTATTAAAATTTGGATTTAATATCAAGACATTCTCTCTGTAAATTTGAGGGCTTACAAAAAAAAAGAAAAGGAAAAAAGACTGCTTCAGCAGATGGACTAAATGATATTAAAATCTAAGTGGTGGTTAACTGGCTCTGTGGTCAATGGGAGCCTTGGTGAATCATGACTGGGCAGAATGTGTGTGATGAGGTTCAGGAGTTCAGTGCAAGTCCAGTGGAAAGCAACATGCACCAAGCGAATTATTCAGAGCACTAGTCCTATATTTATTTTATGTCCTGCCATTCTTTTAAAAATGGCATTCAAAGGGGACTGGAATGCAAAAGTAGGAAGTCAAGAGATACCTGGAATAACAGGAAAGTTTGGCCTTGGAGTACAAAAAGAAGCAGAGCAAAGGCTATCAGAGTTTTGCCAAGAGAACACACTGGTCATAAAAAATACCCACTTCCAACAACACAAGGGATGACGCTACACGTGGGACTCACCAGATGGTCAATACCAAAATCAGACTGATTATATAGTTTGCAATTGAAGTTGGAGACGCTCTATACAGTCAGCAAAAACAAGACAAGGAGCAAACTGTGGCTCAGATCATGAACCCCTTATTGCCAAATTCAGACTTAAGTTGAAGAAAGTAGGGGAAACCACTAGACCATTCTGGTATGACCTAAATCAAATCTCTTAAAACTGTACAGTGGAAGTGACAAACAGATTCAAGGGATTAGATCAGATAGAGTGCCTGAAGAACTATGGACAGAGGTATATGGCATTGTATAGGAGGCAGTGATCAAGACCGTCCCCAGGGAGGAAAAAAGAAAGACAAAACGATTGTCTGAGGAGGCCTTACAAATAGCTAAGAAAAGGAGAGAAGCTGAAGGCAAAGGAGAAAAGGAAAGTTATACCAATTTGAATGCAGAGTTCCAAAGAATAGCAAGGAGAGGCAAGAAAGCCTTCCTTAGTGATCAATGCAAAGAAGTAGAGGAAAAAAATAGAAAGGGAAAGACTAGAGATATCTTCAAGAAAACCAGAAACACCAAGGGAACATTTCACACACAGGTGGGCACAATAAAGGACAGAAACCATATGGACTTAACAGAAGCAAAATATATTAAGAAGAGGAGGCAAGAATACACAAAAGAACTATAGAAAAAAGATCTTCATGACCCAGATAATCATGATGGTATGATCACTCACCTAAAGTCAGACATCCTCGAGTCCAAAGTCAAGTGGATCTTAGGAGGCATCCCTATGAACAAATCTAGTGGTGGTCATGGAATTCCAGCTGAGCTATTTCAAATCCTAAAAGATGAAGCTGGTAAAGTGGTGCACTCAATGTGCCAGAAAATTTGGATAACTCAGCAGTGGCCACAAGACTGGAAAAGGTCAGTTTTCATTCCAATCCCAAAGAAAGGTAATGCCAACGAATGTTCAAACTACCACACAATTGCACTCATCTCACACTCTAGCAAAGTAATGCTCAAAATTATCCAAGTGAGGGTTCAACAATATGTGAATCAAGAACTTCCAGGTGTTCTAACTGGGTTTAGAAAAGGCAGAGGGACAAGTGATCAAATTGCCCACATCTGTATGATCATCAAAAAAAGCAAGACAGTTCCAGCAAAACATTTACTCTGCTTTATTGACTACACCAAAGCTTTTGACTGTGTGGATCAGAACAAATTTTGAAAAATTCTTCAAGCAATGGGAATACCAGATCACCTCACCTACCTCCTGAGAAATCTGTATACAGATCAAGAGGCAACAATTAGAACCAGACATGAAACAACAGACTGGTTCCAAATTGGGAAAGGAGTATATCAAAACTATATACTGTCACCCTGTTTATTTAACTTACATGCAGAGAACACCAAGTGAAATGCTGGGCTGGATGAAGTGCAAGCTGGAATCAAAATTGCTAGGAGAAATATCAATCACCTCAGATATGCAAACGACACCACCCTTGTGGCAGAAAGGTAAGAGGAACTGAAGAGCCTCTTGATGAAAGTGAAAGAGGAGAGTGAAAAAGCTGGCTTAAAACTGAACATTCAGAAAATGAAGCTCATGTCATCCGGTTCCATCACTTCATGAAAAATACACTGTGAAAGAATGGAAACAGTGACAGACTTTATTTTCTTTGTCTCCAAAATCACTGCAGATGGTGACTGCAGCCATGCAAATAAAAGATGCTTGCTCCTTGTGTGAAAAGCCATGACCAACATAGCATATTAAAAAGCAAAGACATTGCTTTGTGAACAAAGGTCCATCTAGACAAAGCTATGGTTTTTCCAGTAGTCAAATATGGATGTGAGAGTTCAATGATAAAGAAAGCTGAGTGCCAAAGAACTGATGCTTTTGAAGTGTGGTGTTGGAGAAAACTCTTGAGAGTACTTTGGACTGCAAGGAGATCAAACCAGTCAATCCTAAAGGATATCAACCCTGACTTTTCATTTGAAAGACTGACGATGCTGAAGATGAAGCTCTGATACTCTGGCTACCTGATGTGAAGAACTGACTCATTGGAAAAGACCCTGGTGCTGGAAAAGATTGAAGGCAGGAGGAGAAGGGGATAACAGAGGATGAGATGGGTGGATGGAATCACCAACTCAAGGGACATGAGTTTGAGCAAGCTCCAGGAGTTGATGATGGACAAGAAAGCCTGGTGTGCTGCAGTCCATGGTGTCACAAACAGTTGGACATGACTCAACAACTGAACTGACTGAACTGATTTTTAAGAGCATGGTGGGCCAGGTTATTTATGGTTGTTGTATCAACTTAGATTGGTATCTGGGCCTTAGATGTTCCCCTTTCACTAATCCAAATGCCATGCTTTCTACCCTCCAGCACCTAGTCCTTTTCACTTTGACTACCTAGGTTAATTGTTACCTCAGTCAATCAATCTGTATCACATGAACATCTATCTCATTTGCTAGGCATCATTACAGGGACATATTATAAGGCTAAGGGCTTCCTAGGTGGCACTGTTGGTAAAGAACCTATCTGCCAATGCAGCAGACTTAAGTGACTGAGGTTCAATCCTTGGATTGGGAAGATGACTTGGAGAAGGAAATGAAAACCCACTGTAGTATTCTTGCCAGGAGAATCACAGAAATAGAGGAGCCTGGTCATCTACAGTGCATAGGGTCACAAAAGTCACACACAACTGAAGTCACTTAACATTAAAAGGCTAAGTGAAGTGAAGTGAAAGTCACTCAGTCATATCCAACTCTTTATCACCCCATGAACTATACAGTCCATGGAATTCTCCAGGCTAGAATACTGGAGTGGGTAGCCTTTCCTCTTCCAGGAGACCTTCCCAACCCAGGGATCGATCCCAGGTCTCCCGCATTGCAGGCAGATTCTTTACCAGCTGAGCCACAAGGGAAGATCATTAAAAGGCTAAGAATAAAGAAGACGACTGAGTCTCAATATTATCACAGAAGGACATTTGAATTGTCAGGGTTTTGGAATGTGAGTTTTTCCAAATTTCAAAACTGCCACCTACAGGTATATTTATTTTCTATTAATAAAAATTGTATTTAAATTAGTTTATTCAGAAAGCTTTATATTCTTGAAATAAATTATTTTTTGTTCAGTTGCTAAGTCATGTCCAACTCTTTGTGACCCCATGGACTGAAGTATTCCAGGCTTCCCTGTCCTCCACTATCTCCCAGAGTTTGTTCAAATTCATGTCCATTGAGTCAGTGATGCTATCTAACCATTCCATCCTCTGCCAACCTCTTCTCCTTTTGCCTTCAATATTTCTCACCGTCAAGACCTTTCCCAAAGAGTTGGCTCTTCCCATCAGATAGCCAAAGTATTAGAGCCTCAACTTCAGCATCAATCCTTCTAATGAAACTTCAGAATTGATTTCCTTTAGAATTGACCAGTTTGATCTCCTTGCAGTCCAAGGGACTCTCAAGAATCTTCTCCAGTACCACAATTTAAAAGCATCAATTCTTTGGCACTTAGCCAACTTTCACATCCATACATGACTACTGTATAAACGATATGTTCGACTATATGGACCCTTGCTGACAAAGTGATAACTCTGCTTTTTAATATGGTGTCTAGGTTTATCATAGCTTTTCTTCCAGGAAGTAAGTGTCTTAATTTAATGGCTGAAGACCCCATCAGCAGTGATTTTGGAGCCCAAGAAAATAAAATTTGTCACTTCTGCTTTTTCCCCTTCTATTTGCTATGAAGTGATAGAACTTGATGTCATGATCTTGGTTTTCTGAATGTTAAGAGTTAACCCAGTTTTTTCACTCTCCTCTTTCAACCTCATCAAGAGGTTCTTTAGTTCACTTTCTGCCGTTAGAGTGGTATCATCTGCATGTAAGGTTTATGTATATACATATATACATACATATATATGGCTTCACAGTTGGCACAGTAGTAAGGAATACACCTGCCAATGCAGGAGACCGAAAAGACATGAGTTCAATCCCTGGCTCCAGAATATTCCCTGGAGTAGACAATAGCAACCCATTCTAATATTCTTGCCTGGAAAATTCCATGGACATAAGAACCATGGGGTCACAAACAGTTGAACATGACTGAGCATATACACATCATCCCCAGCACACACATATTTTTATACACTTTTTTTTCCCTCCAGCAAGAGTTAAGATAAAGACAAAAAAATTGAAGTAATATTTTGAAATTAGAGCTTTTACACATTGACAGTCTAAGGCCCTAAATCTAGTGTCTACTCCAATTTTGTTAAAAAGGGATATTAGCTCAAATAGAGGGACCTCCTAACCCCCAAATGAGACTTCTGTTTTCACACAATCAGTAGCATTGAAAGAGAATTGAAAGGGAATAAATCTCTCATTATGTGATTCAATGACATTTAATACTTCATGCATAAGCCATAGGAATGAGTAGGAACTTTGCACTGGAACTCACATTTCATAGTGTTAGTGGTACACATCCAACACTTTAAAGAGATTGAATTATTGAAAAAGTAAAAGACAGGAAGTTAAATTAAATATATATATATGCTAAGTCGCTTCAGTCGTGTCCAACTCTGTGCGACCCCACAGATGTCAGCCCACCAGGCTCCCCCATCCCTGGGATTCTCTAGGCAAGAACACTGGAGTGGATTGCCATTTCCTTCTCCAATGCATGAAATTGAAAAGTGAAATTAAAGTCACTCAGTCATATCTGACTCTTAGCGACCCCATGGACTGCAGCCTACCAGGCTCCTCCGTCCATGGGATTTTCCGGGCAAGCGTACTGGAGTGGGGTGCCATTGCCTTCTCCGATATATGTAGGGTAGTAGGCATCCATGACTAAGGTTTTCAGAAGACCATTAAACCCCTTTAAGTAAGATTTTTTTCTCTAAATTCTATTGCACAGTCATCTACACTTAGATATTTCCCTCCTGATAATGTAGTCTCAGTTTTTGCAAGAAATATGTTCAACAGTTCTTTGCTACTCCCTCAGCAACCAGCACAAAAGACATAATAACAAACAGGAAACGTTACTGCATTGGAGTATATGTTGAGTAAGTAGTTACATTCAAATGTAAGTCAAGAGAAATTTTGTAAATAATCATTTAGTTGCTGATTAGTCACCACTCCACTTGTGACAGTGTCTGAATAAGTGCATACGGGTGGACCTGGCTTCCAGTCCTAGACATGATAAAAGCCTCTACCTACACCTGGAAGGAGAGTTAGCACAGGAACTAACCTGACTCCAGTTCACAAGACTTTTCAACATACTCATCTGGTGTACTGGGAATATATTGTGTCTCTACAAGAGTCTTGTCTGTCACTGAATAAGTAGTAAAATCAATCTTGAATTTCTAAAGTACTAGAAATCTATTGACATTGAACTTTGTGTAAAATAAGCAGGGTCATTCAACATTTGGAATGTACTAAGTAAAGCAGAGACTTGTGCACCTTAAGATGAGAGTATTATTCTTATAGAACCACCTCAGAAGGATATAGACAAAGCAACAAGAATCAGCCTCACTGATGAAGAATCATATATATATATGTAATATATGATATATTTGTATATATATATGTAATATATGATAAAATATGTATAATATATGCTAATGTATATAATATTATAATATATTCATGTGTATAATATATGCTGATGTATGCTATATGTGTATATATATGTAATATATGATAGCCTAGGCATAATATATGCTACATATTATGGCATATGTGATGCCATATACTATGTATAATGCTTATGTGTATTCTATTACATATTATAATGATATTTGTATAATCATTCAAATGGAAAAGCACTTTAAAGGAAATAAAGTAGACTGAAAATAGAAAGTAGCAGCCTAAGTTAAACCAAACCAATACAGCCATTTTCTGCTCTGTAGATTCCTATGATGGAGAAGGGAATGGCAATCCACTCCAGTATTCTCACCTGGAGAATCCCATGGACAGAGGAACCTGGCAAGATAAGTCCATAGGGTTGCAGAGAGTTGGACATGACTGAGCAACCAACACACACGCATACATTCCTATGAGGTATACTGTAATGTATAACTGGTTTGTATGACTTTCTAGAAAATGTAATACTAAATGCTACTCAGTGTTAGAGAATGAGCTCACATATATGCATGTGCACGCACACACACACACACATCACTAACTTTGGCATGAAAAAGCTTTTGTACAAATCCTAACTGTGAAAACTTTTCTTCCGCTTTGCCCCTCCCCCAACTCTCTTTGCAGTAAACCCTTATCTAGAGGAAAAGGGAGGCAGCCTGCTTCCATTGTTCCTCTGCTTAAGTGAGATAAGATCCTCACTCTGTTCATATTTTCCCTTTATCTCCACAGTCCTTGTGTCTTAGCTTGTTCTTTGAATTTAATGACTTTATTTCTTGCTTTATTTTGCTTCTTCGTATCTCTTTGGGTTATGAGATCTTTACTGATTTCAGGAATTGGTATTTTTTCTTCTTCTTTGAGTCCCTTTTTTTTCATTGTTAACTGGTTGACTTAAAAATGTGTCCAAAGCATATAGAAATTTTATTTTCCTCCTTTGTTAGTTCAACTTTCCTTTAGAAACTAAGAACATCTGAAATTTATATTCATAGGTCGTTTTGTCCATTTAGCAATTCTTTATATCCATTCTCCTTCCCATCCAAAATGCAGCTTCTTTTAACAAAGACCTATATGGATGGGTCTCCTTTGTATGAGATAGCTTTGAATTAATCTGGCAGCATGTAGCTACCTCATCTCTTGTTTCCTCACCAGTGAGATTATACATCATTCATCCTTGTCAATACATCACAAGTGTTACTATTTCATATGAGGAAAATTTTTTTTGAATAAACCTCTGCTTCAGAGTATGTAGCTCATTTCAAGTCACAATTCAGTGAGTCAGCCGTATCTCTAAGGCCAGTCTTAACAAAATTACCAACCAGTAAAATAATGATAAAGGGAAAGAAGTACCAAGATGGCTTATAATTCTAGCATTAGAAGATAACTGAAGTGAAACCAAACTAAGTGAAGTCACTGTGTAATTTCTGACAATCAAAGACCTTGCATGGTTAAGGATTTGAAGGCAGACTCAGCACTTAAATATGATATGAGTCAACTGAATCCAAATGCAAAAACATATGCTATATGCCTAGAAATGTGCTAAGTGTTGTTGTTGTTTAGTTGCTAAGTCATGTCTGACTCTGCAACTATAGCCCACCGAGTTCCCTGTCCATGGGATTTCCCAGGCAGAAATACTGAAGTGGGTTGCCATTTCCTTCTCCAGGGGATCTTTCTGACCAGGGATTGAACAAGGGTCTCCTGTGTCTTCTGCATTGACAGGTATATTCTTTACTACTGAGCCACCAGGGAAGCCAAGCTAAGTATATCAAAGAATAATATGTAATCATCATTTTTATCCTTGTCCATAAAAGATCTTATGATCAAGGTAGAGAATCAAGACTTAAAAACATGAATCAAGTAGAAAAGTAATCTAAGAGAAATATAAAGAAGTGGGAAATGTGCAGTGGAGGTTATTTATGTTATGGAAGTCAGAGAGTACAGAGATTATCTCATAGGACAGCACTGAGAAGGAAGTAATTGTAGGATGTTAAGGAGGCATGTGGGGCATGGTTCTATGGAGAAGGTATTCTATGGATACCTCTAGCTTGTCAATGCCTTTTGTAGACATAATTGGCAGGAAAAAGTTAATAGTTACAACTAAGATATAACACTTGACTTCAATACCTCTACAAAGTCAAGATTAAAAAACTTAACTTTCATAAACTATCTTATAGCTAAACACTTTAAAATTACAATTAATTGTTTTTTAAGTTAAGTAGATACGAGATCAAACAATTATATACCATGTCCATTTCAACTGCACTAATATAATATCTTCTTGTCTGGTACAGATTGCTTCATCCCTGAGGAACAGAGGAGCACTTTTGTAGGCACTCATGAAGAGTAAAGGTGCCACTGACACCCTGTGTAACTGAGAAGGTGATGTTTTAAAAATGGATATTTCTAATATTCTCCAACTCCAACAAAACAGCTTCATAATCTCTTCAGATTAAGAATAATATAAATAAATACACTGAGTGCTTGATCAACTGCTCTATACATTTGTATACATGAATTGGAATGGTAAAGTAGAAGTCTTTATTCTTTTTAAAAAGATATAAAGCATTGTAAAAACGCATTTCTTTATCAAGGATGGTGAAAGTATATGGTAAAATTAGAAAAGCTTTGAGCAAAATCTAATTGTGAATGAACCCTTACACTGGGATTCAGTGAAGCTGTTCTTGGTATTCTATCATTCTGTCAATGTTTGGACGTACTCTTCAAATGCTTATGCGATATAAGCCTGCCAGGGATATTGACCATCACATGTAGCCTAGAATGATAAATGAAAATTGAGATGACAAAATTTGGCAAGAAAAGGCATGAAAGTTAGTGGGTTCTTAACAGACCTGAAATAGATGGCTTGAAACAGTCACAAAGTTTCAAAAAAATCTATGACATCAAAATTTGTTAATTATGAGCCCTGCATCTCTGAAAATATCCAAACATGTTAGAAGATACTCACAGGATTTTGTGCTAAGACTCTAGAATTTGATACGAAATCAACTACGACTGATTACTGATGCTATTGATATCACTAGTTTCTTTTGTGCCCATATAAGCAGCATCTTTTCCAAGTCACCAACTATACAACCCTGGGGCTGAAAGACTTGGATAACTTTGCCTATGTAAACTGGGATCACCAAATAACAAAAACAATGAAAACTGAATAAGCATTAACCCCAGTGAACTTCCAGTGACCTTACCCCTCCATTTCCTAGGACAACCAGTCACAATTGCCTTAGCCCCATGGACACAATTTAGTCCTGTTGTGGTTGGGAACTTCAGTAGTAAATTTCTCATTTATCACCACGTTTGTACAAAAGTAACCACATTCAAACCACCTACCCAACCAATATTAGTAAAGTCCTTTTACTTCCTGATTAAAGTGCAAAGTGCTTTAAACATTCAGCGTAAACACATTTGTTTATTTCATTCTTAATTTGTGAGGCCACTTTGCTGGCAGAGACCAGAGTAGAGGAATCCAAGATGTATTGATTTCTTTCTTCATGACTATTTAATCGGTTAAAGTGTGCGCCACTTGCAAGTGCCAAGATGCTGGTTACATTTTAATAAATGTCCTCTTTGGTCGATCAATACTTCTCAGCCCCCAAATAAATAAATAAATAAACTGCTGTTCTCTCATAAGTTAATGGGGAGAAAATCTTTTTACTATCGTCAGTCATCATGACAAACAAGAATATGAAAAGTGTTAATGAAATGACCAACTGTCTATAAAATAAAAGACTTGCAAGACAGTCTCCTTTCTTCCCTTAATTTGATGAAACAAAATGGAAAATTACACTAGTGCCCATCCAGCGTGAAATGATGTTAACAAGCAGAAAACAAATGCTATAATGAAGGACTTCTAGGATGTACTATGTATAGTCTTACTTGTAAAGAGGGAATTACTGGGCAGAGCTCTAGCCCTGAGCAACATCCCACCCCCTACTGAGGAGAATCACAGCTATCATCATGTCCCTCGGGAAGCGGTGCCATTCGGCACAATACGACAAATTGATGTTCACAGCATAATAATTATCCATGTGCTGCAAACAATAGGCCACACAATTACCAACCAGGGCAATGCCCTACACAGGCAAAGTGAAGTTGCAAAATGAAGTGATTGTACACATAATTGAGGCAACAGACCCACAAAAAAGGGATGTGCACAATTTGTTATTTATTGAGCATTGTTTGGGAAAGAAGAGTTACAAATAAGTGAATTTTCCAGAACACTGAAACTTACCATTTAAACATAAAATGTCTTATTTTAAAAATGCATTCATTGTGAGCTGATATCTTATTTAAAATGTTATTAGTTTATATATTGGTAGCACATTATATTGGAGAAGGCAATGGCACCCCACTCCAGTACTCTTGCCTGGAAACTCCCATGGATGGAGAAGCCTGGTAGGCTGCAGTCCATGGGGTAACTAAGAGTCAGAAACAACTGAATGACTTCACTTTGACTTTTCACTTTCATGCACTGGAGAAGGAAATGGCAACCCACTCCAGTATTCTTGCCTAGAGAATCCCAGGGATGGGGGAGCCTGGTGGGCTGCCATCTATGGGGTCGCACAGAGTTGGACACGACTGAAGCGACATAGCAGCAGCAGCAGCACATTATATACATAAAAATATATACAGGTGGGCTTCCCTGGTAGCTCAGATGGGAAAGAATCTGCCTGCCAATGCAGGAGACGTGGGTTCAGTGCCTGAGTAAAGAAGATGCCTTGGAAAAAGGAATGGCTGGCTACCCACTCCAGTATTCTTACATGGAGAATCCCTTGGACCGAGGAGCTTGGTGAGCTACAGTCTATGACGTTTCAAAGAATCAGACATGACTGATTGACCTACACTTCACTTTTACATATACATATATATGTATTTGTATAGGTATATACGAATGAAGTATCTTCCCTGGTGGCTCAGACGGTAAAGCGTCTGCCTACAATGCCTTGTGGGAGACCCAGGTTCAATCCCTGGGTAGAGAAGATCTCCTGGAGAAGAAAATGGCAACCCACTCCAGTATTCTTGCCAGGAAAATCCCATGGATGGTGGAACCTGGTAGGCTACAGTCCGTGGTGTCCCAGAGTCAGACACAATTGAGTGACTTCACTTTCACTTTTTACTTTCATAGATGAAGTATGTCAATATGATTACATTTTTGATATCTCTCTTCATTAACAAACAAGCAAATCTTTTGCTAAGTAAAGGTGACCCAGAAACTACTACCTGGACAGTCAACCACTACCCTGTTTCTCTCACAAGGATGACAGGGGACACCTATGAATACTGTAAGCTATTAATCAAAAGACTAGTCAGATTTTTACATAAACACTCCAGGTGCAAAGCAACATAAACCAAAGGGCATCTTAAAATTAAGTAGATGGTTTAAATAGTTTGATGTCATTTTTGATGAAATTTTGTTTTTGTCTTACTAGAGAGTTGAGCATACTGATATGCTTGTGAGACTGAAGAAGCAGCCTGTTGCAGTAATGTCTTTGTTGTGAAGCTCTAAACCACCAGGGCTCAAAATTTACCCTGCACTTCCATGGGTTGATAGAAATCTTATTTTAATCTTTCTGAAATCCTGGATTCTGTCTACAATTCCTTGTCAACCACTTCTAAAAGAATGAAACTAGAACACTTTCTAACACCATACACAAAAATAAACTCAAAATGGATTAAAGATTTAAACATAAGACCAGAAACTATAAAACTCTTAGAGAAGAACATAGGCAAAACATTCTCCAACATAAATCACAGCAGAATCCTCTATGACCCACCTCCGAGAATATTGGAAATAAAAGCAAAAATAAACAAATGGGACCTAATTAAAATTAAAAGTTTCTGCATAATAAAGGAAACTATAAGGAAGGTGAAAAGACAGCCTTCAGAATGGGAGAAAATAATAGCAAATGAAGCAACTGACAAAAAATTAATCTCAAAAATATACAAGCAACTCCTGAAGTTCAATTCCAGAAAAATAAATAACCCAATCAAAAAAATGGGCCGAAGAACTAAACAGACATTTCTCTAAAGAAGATATATAGATGGCTAACATGAAAAGACGCTCAACATCACTCATTATCAGAGAAATGCAAATCAAAACCACAATGAGGTACCATTTCACACCAGTCAGAATGGCTGCAATCCAAAAGTCTACAAGCAGTAAATGCTGGAGAGGTTGTGGAGAAAATGGAACCCTCTTATACTATTGGTGGGAATGCAAACTAGTACAACCACTATGGAGAACAGTGTGGAGATTCCTTAAAAAACTGGAAATAGAACTGCCTTATGACCCAGCAATCCCACCGCTGGGAATACACACTGAGGAAACCAGAATTGAAAGAGTCATGTGTACCCCAATGTTCATCACAGCACTGTTTATAATAACCAGGACATGGAAGAAACCTAGATGTCCATCAGCAGATGAATCGATAAGAAAGCTGTGGTACATTTACACAATGGAGTATTACTCAGCTATTAAAAAGAGTACATTTGAATCAGTTATAATGAGGTGGATGATACTGGAGTCTATTATACAGAGTGAAGTAAGCCAGAAAGAAAAACATCAATACAGTATACTAGTATATATATATGGAATTTAGAAAGATGGTAATGATAACCCTGTATGTGAGACAGAAAAAGAGACACAGATGTATAACAGTCTTTTGGACTCTGGGAGAGGGAGAGGGTGGGATGATTTGGGAGAATGGCACTGAAACATGTATAATATCATATAAGAAATGAATCACCAGTCCAGGTTCAATGCAGGATACAGGATGCTTGGGGCTGGTCCACTGGGATAACTCAGAGGGATGGTACAGGGAGGGAGGTGGGAGGGGGGTTCAAGATGGGGAACATGTGTACACCCATGGTGGATTCATGTTGATGTATGGCAAAACCAATACAATACTGTAATTAGCCTCCAATTAAAATAAATAAATTTAAATTTAAAAATAAAGAAATAACACTTAAAATTCCTATCATGTTGTGATTTTTAAACAATATCATCCATGCAAAAATATTTAGCCCTTTCAATGACATATGTTAAGGATTATAAATGATTAAAAAAAAAAAAGACTTCTAAAGGAATTGGAAAGACTACAGGAATAAGAAAGGAGGAAGAGAATCCAGGAGACACCATGCTCTTGACCATTCACAGAAGTCACTATTTCAGTGTCAACAAATATTTATTGAGCAACATCACACACTAAGTTTTCCCTGGTGGCTCAGTGATAGAGTCTGCTTGCCAATGCAGTAGACACAGTTTTGATCCTTGGGCTGGGAAGATTCCCTGGCAACTCACTCCAGTATTCTTGCCTGGAAAATCCCATGGACAGAGGAACCTGGTGGGCTATAGTCCAGGGGTTTGCAAGAGTCAGAAACTTCTTAGGGACAAAACAACAATGATAATTACACCCTAGACACAGTGCCAGATAAATTACATCAAGGAGTCTACTTTGCACCAACATCATTGAGGTGAAATTTGCATTGCCATTGTGTTGATGTGAAAACAAAACCTAGAGTAAAGGAATGCTATTTGTAATATGTGTACCTGCAGGCTCAGTCATGACCAACTCTTTGTAACCCCACGGACTGTAGACTGCCAAGCTCCTCTGTCAATGGAATTTTTCAGGCAAGAATACTGGAGTGGGTTGCCATTTCCTCCTCCAGGGGATCTTTCCTACCCAAGGATCAAACCCATGTCTCCTGTGTCTCCTACATTGACAGATAGATTCTTTACCATGATGTCACCTGGGAAGTCCAAAGGTAATATGGTAAATTTCAAATGTATTAATTAAACATTATTTTTGGCTCTAAATCTACTGGCCTTTCACTCTCTCACAAAGCCTATATATATTTTTTCTTTTTCTTCTTCCTTGTCTTTTTTTCTCTGATCTACTTTCTCCTTCTTTCATGTTTTCTGAGCACTTATGTGTGAAGCACTGAAATGAGAGAATGATTCAAATTAGGTCTCTGCCTTTAGAAATTTTACAGTGCATTTGAGGACAAAAATAGGTGAAAATATACATAAAATTTAACAGATGACTTCTCCAGCAGGAATATGAATGAATTTCTACTGTTATTCCCTTCTACCTCTGCCTGGAATGCTTTCTCTTCCTTTTCAGGCTCCTAAACCTTCATGTTCATCTTTCAGACTTCAGGTCAGATTTATCCTTCTCCTCCATAACTGTATATACACAAAGACCCCTTCTTACTTAGACTGTTCTATGATGTGTATGCTATATTTGAAGAGTCCGTTAAGAGAAAAAGTACAAAGATCTATTCTCAAAGTTTAAATTTTAGTATCTGGGTTGGGTCCTGGGTATTTGCACTTTACCAGATTCCTAGGTAATCCTGATGCTACCAATCCAGGGACCTTACTGGTCATCACTGGCCATCCCACAGCACACTTTCAGAACTTGCCAAACATAACCCCTTGGTCTTAGCTAATGTTCCCACTTCATATATCCACTTCCCTCAGTCAGTTCAGTTGCTCAGTCATGACCAACTCTGTGACTTCATGAACTGCAGCATACCAGGCTTCCCTATCCATCACCAACTCCTAGAGCTTGCTCAAACTCATGTCCATCAAATTGGTGATCGTCCAACCATCTCGTCCTCCATCATCCCCTTCTCCTCCTGCCTTCAAGCNTCTGTGACTTCATGAACTGCAGCATACCAGGCTTCCCTATCCATCACCAACTCCTAGAGCTTGCTCAAACTCATGTCCATCAAATTGGTGATCGTCCAACCATCTCGTCCTCCATCATCCCCTTCTCCTCCTGCCTTCAAGCTTTCCCAGCATCAGAGTCTTTTCTAAGGAGTCAGTTCTTCACATCAGGTGGCCAAAGTATTGGAGTTTCAGCTTCAGCATCATTCCTTCCAATGATCCAGTGGGTCCTTCTAACCCAGTTTCTTACTTAGTCATTTTTGTCCCTTGACCCCAAGGGATATATATATGTAAATATACATGTATATATATATCTTTTATTCCTTACACTTTCTCACAACTACTAATACATTATGGCAGTTAACAGTAGGTATCTAAAAAGTGCATTTTACTTGCCAGACTGATTGTTGGACTGATTTACTGATGACTCAGTGGCTGACCCTTTCCAAACTCTTCAACAACCACACCTAGAGCAGCTATTGTGTATGAACTAGAGTACCATGTAGAAATGGAGGTTTGCATACATAGATATTTGTACTGTCTTATCTAACAAATAAGATCTATCTAATATTGGTTAATATATAGACCATTCCCTCAGAAACAATCTGAATAATCTAAATAAATGTTGCCTTTATCTTATTATTTGTACAATCTCTCTTATTTTTGTGTTTTGCTGAGAATACATGAGGTTTGAATGCTGATAAATGTCATTTTTGAGNTAGCAAGAATGTTAAGTTAATCTAAGCATATACTGTTAAAAATAATTATTAAGGGATCTCTCATTTTGGAACTCATAATACCTAGCTATTGCACTCTTAAAAGATAAAGAAGATAATATTCATGTATCTATCACAAAGATGTGTATAAGAGACAGGGACATAATTACTGTATTCATGTATTACTCTTTTCATAAACCGTTTTTTTTTTTTGGTCTGCCAAACTTCAGAAGGGCAATTATCTAATAATAAATAAATTTAAACTAATGTTATTTAAAATTGTGTTTTAACTGACCTCTCACTTGTGGCCATTTACTTTTTACTAGTGCACTTTAAAATATGTTTTTATTATTCTTTCCTCTATAGATCAGAATTTAATTTGATATTTCCATGTTTGATTTTGAGAAATAGAGTTAGAACTAGTCAACTTTTTCAGGGTATATATCATTGAATACAGACCACCCTTAACAATTCTGAATATCTGGTTTCAAAAACCCAATTTCTAGGTGTAACTATAACAAGTTGCTTTTTCTACTAGACTCAGCAGAGTCTCCATTAGTTATTGTTACCATTTACTCAGTGTTGTGCTAGACTCTCCCAGAGTGCCAATTACGTCCTGAGAGCAAGTCCATACACCACAAGGTGAAAAACAAGTTTGACAATTATCCTATTAATTTGATCTATGTTTACATGTTGACAGTCAAACCAGATAATTCAGTATGAATAATTCACCCAAAGGACTTATTATCTGGATTGGTTATCTACATAGATCAAATTAGACCCTAATAACTCCCAAATCTCCACTTTACTTTATGTCTTATAGACATAACCAAAGGTGATTCTACCTGTTATAGCCTATGCATGCCAACCCACCTATTTGTAGAAAAGTGCATTCAACTTTCAAAGTAATCACATATTTTTAAAAAAAGTTATTGAAATCTGGAAGTGTCAAAAATAGCTGATAATAGATTATTATTATTTGTATTTCCCTTAGGTGTTTCAGAATGTACATTTCCTTTGTATTACCATTACTCCTGTTCTGCATTGTATGGACTCTACTATTAGTTTAAATATATCAGTCAGAGTCCACCTGACCAGTTATATACAAACGCCTCTACTTGTCAATGAAAAGTGTTTTACACTTTGCCTTGGTTTAGCTAAGAGAATCTGATGGCAAGTCTGTGAGAATCTGATAGCAAGAATGTTAAGTTAATCTAAGCATATACTGTTAAAAATAATTATTAAGGGATCTCTCATTTTGGAACTCATAATACCTAGCTATTGCACTCTTAAAAGATAAAGAAGATAATATTCATGTATCTATCACAAGAACTTTTCTGAAACATAGTAGATGTTTAATAACTGAATAAGCATGGATATTGCAGGTAAAAATAACAATAAGAAAAGAAATGTGATTATGAAATCATTAATCTCATGACACTAAAACAACTACTACTGATATTTTGAAGCATTCTTCTAGAAAGAGTTCAATCCATACTTCATGTATTTTCAGTGTTGCCTTATATTATGGGAAAAGCTTTATAAACATTTTTATTAACCAGTATATCAAACTATTCTTCATATAAATAAATACACTTCTGAGTCTATGAGAAACCTGGTTTATATTTTCATCAATATCTTTTTATCACTGCCATTCTTCCCACCCTATTCTGAAGCCCATGTCATTCCATTCAGGCTCTGGCACCTTATATGAACTTGCAGCCACTGGACCTTCTGCTTGGGCTTTATCTTTAACACCTTGCTGGGCTGTTCCACCTTGAGTCCTTTGAATCTAACACTGAGGATTCTCTAATCACCATACATGGGCTCTGACACACATTCTGAGATGTTCCTCTGTGTGGGTGCCCTTCCCACCGGCTAATAATCTGACACCCATGTCAGGGCACCAGCACGTACTGACATCCTTCTCTCTTTACTGGGCCTCTGACTCCCTACAGTGGTCTTCCTTCTTTTGTGAATGCACTGCTCACCCTATGTGAACCATAAAGGGCTCTTCTCAATTCATGTTTTTATGCTTACTTTATTCTTTCCACTTGATGGCATTAGGACTAAGTTGTTGGAAGGTAAGAGAAGGGATTGAAAGGGACAGAGAGGGGTAGTGAAAAAGAAGAAAAGACCTCTTCTTTTAAAAAGTAACAACAATAATTAAATATTTAGTAAGAGTCTGATTCTGTGCTAAGTGTTTTCTCATGTTGTCTCATTCAAGTCAAGAATACATTCCACAATTATTGTTACCATATTAATTATGTAAATGATCTTAGAGACACTGGGAAAAAAAAAAAAAACTGTTCTATTATCAGAGTACAAGACTTGAAGGCAGAATTTGAACATGTACTTATCTAATGTCAAACCATGTTATCAACTATAAGTTATATTGCTTCTCTGCCTATAGTTTTCAGACTTCAATTTTTATATTACTACTAAACAGAATAATATCAGTTTTCCAATTTTAAATGTGTGATTTTGCTAAATTAATGCAGGTTGACAATTCTTTGTTTTTTTATTGTACTATGATGAGTGTATTTAATTATCTTCCTATTTATTTTTATTGTTTTACCTTGGCTCAATGTATCTTATTTACTTGTAATTTTCATTTAGCCAGTTAATCTTGTTTATTTTTTATCCCTTTCTTTATCTTGCTTTTTTTTCTTTTTATAATGTGTTCTCAAACATTGTTGCATATTTCTTAATATATTTTAACATATTACTACAAATATGAAACAAAATTTTAAAAAAATCAAACAAAAAGAGTGACTATGAGGATATAATGGGAACTAAACAAGAAGACTTCCTCTTAGTCAACTCTTTCTGCTTCCTACTATGGTATCTGTTTTCTCTTCATATGTAAGCTACATGTCTGGTTCAAAAATAAATTTGAAAGAAGATCTGTAATCATTAAATCTCATCACAAAATAAGAAAGTACATTTTTTTTTTCTTTTTTTAGCATAGGAGTTCACATTCAAAGCAAAACCTAACTAGAGATTGCACGTATACCATTGACAAACACCTAAACCTATGAGAGCAAGTGGTAGGTAAGGAAATGGATGTAAGTCTATAGCCCTACCCACTCTAGAATTCTGCCTGAGCATGCATCACCACCATTGGAAAGCTTGCTAAAGTCCAAATTCCTGGACCTCAACTCCAGAGATTCTGGTTAAGTTGACCTGGGGTGAAGTCCAAACTCCCTTTATAGATCACTGTTTTGTCATAGTAAAGGGGCTTGCATAACTCAATGAAGCTATAAGCCTTGCCGTGTAGGGCCACCCAAGATGGATGAGTCATACTGGACAGTTCTGACAAAACGTGGTCCATTGGAGGAGAAATTGGCAAACCATCTCATTATACTTTCCGTGAGAACTGCACGAACTGTATGAAAACACAAAAAGATATGACACAGAAAGATGAGTCCCTCAGGTTTGAAACTGTCCAATAGAGAAAAGCAGGGGACAGCTACTAATAGCCCTAGAAACAATGTAGTGTCTGGACCAAAGCAGAATTGATGCTCAGCTCTGGATATGTCTGGTGATGAAAGTAAAATCTGATGTGCAAAAAACAGTATTGTATAGGAACCTGGAATACTAGGTCCATAAATCAAGGTAAGTTGGGCATGATCAAGCAGGAGATGGTAAGAATAAACATTGATACCTTAGAAATCAGTGAACTAAAGTAGACAGGAATGGGTGAATTTAATTAAGACGACCATTATATCTACTACTGCGGGCAAGACTCCTATAGAGGAAATGGAGTAGTCCTCATAGTCAACAAAAAATTCCAAAATGCAATACTTGGGTGCAATCTCAAAAATGACAGAATGATCTTAGTTTATTTCCAAGGCAAGTCATTTAATATGACAGTAATTCAAGTCAATGCCTCTACAACCAATGCAGAAGAAGCTGAAGTTGATCACTTTTATGAAGACTTAGAGACTAAAAAAAAAAAAAAAAGGTTCCATTAATCACTGGGTGCTGGAATGCAAAAGTAGGAAGTCAAGAGATACCCGGAGTAACGGAGAAGTTTGGCCTTTAGTACAAAATGAAGCAAGGCAAAGGCTAACTGAATTCTGCCAAGAGAATGCACTGGTCATAGCACACACCCTTTTCAACAACATGGGAGACAATATTACACATGGATATCACCAAATGGTCAATATCAAAGCCAAATTGATTACATTCTTTGTTGCCAAAGATTGAGAAACTGTATAATGAGTGAAAATCACTCAGTTATGTCCAAATCTTTATGGCCCCATGGACTGTAGCCCACCAGGCTACTCTGTCCATGGAATTCTCTAGGAAAGAATACTGGACTGGGTAGCCATTCCCTTCTCCAGGGGATCTTCCCAATCTAGGGTTTGAACCCAGGGCTCCCACATTCAGCTATATTCTTTACCATTTGAGCCACCAGGGAAGCCCAAGAATGTTGGAGTGGGTAGCCTATCCCTTCTTCAGGTTATCTTCCAGACGCAGGAATTGAACCTGGGTCTCCTGCATTGCAGGCAGATTCTTTACCAACTGAGGTACCAGGGGAGCCCAGAGAAGCTGTATACAGTCAGCAAAAGCAAGAACCAGAGCTGACTGTGGCTCAAATAATCAGGTTCTCAGAGCAAAACTCACACTTAAACTAAAGAAAGTGGGGAACACTATAGACCAGCCAGATATGACATAAATCGATATCCTCTATGAATGTGCAGTGGAGATGGTGAATAGATTCAAGGGATTAGATCTAGTAAACAGTATGCCTGAAGAATTATAAATGGAGGTCCGTAATATTGTACAGGTAGGAGCAAACAAAAAAATCCAAAAGAAAAATAAAAGCAAAAAGGCAAAGTGATTATCTGAGAAAGCCTTGCAAATAGCTGAAGGAGGAAGAGACGCAAAAAGCAAGGGAGAAAGGGAAAAGTACATCCAACTAAACGCAGAGTTTCAAAGAATAGCAAAGAGAGACAAAAAGGTCTTCTTCAATGAACAATGCTTAAAAATAGAGGAAAACAACAGAAGGGGAGAAACTAGATATCTCTTCAGGAAAATTGGAACTATCAAGGGAACATTTTGCCCAAAAATGGTCACAATAAAGGACAGAAAATGTATAGACATAGAACATGCTATAGTGATAAAGAAGAGATGGAAAGAATACACAGAAGAACTGCACCAAAATAATAATAATAATAATAATAATAATGAACCAGATAAGCATGATGGTATGATCAGCCTTCCAGAGTCAGACATCCTGGAATGTGAATTCAGGTGGGATTTAGGAAGCACTGCTGTCAGTAAAGCTAGTGGATGTGATGGAATTCCAGTAGAGCTATTCAAAACCCTGAAAGATGATTCTATCAACGTGTTGCACTCAATATGTCAGCAAATCTGGAAGACTCAGCTGTGGCCATAGGACTGGAAAAGCCAATCCTCATCCCAGTTCCCAAAAGGGGCAGTATTAAAAAATATTCAAACCATTAGACAATTGTACTCATCTCCCATGCTAGTAAGGTCATGTTTAAAATTTTGCATGTTAAGCTTCAGCATTATGTGAACCAAGAACTTCCAGTGTCCAGGCTGGGTTTGGAAAAGACAGAGAAATCAGAGATCAGATTGCCAACATTAGCTGAATCAAAGAGAAAGCAAGCGAATTCCAGAAAAATTATCTGCCTCTGTTTCATCAACTACACTAAAGCCTTTGACTGTATGGATCATAACACACTGTGGAAAGCTCTTAAAGAGATGCAATACTAACCCATCTTACCTGTTGCCTAATAAATCTGTATGTGGGTCAAGAAGGAACAATTAGAATCATGTATGGAACAAATCATTGATTTAGGATTAAGGAACAAGTATGACAGGGTTGTCTGTTGTCACCCTTTGTCTTCAAATTATATGCTGAGTACATCATGAGAAATAATGGGTTGGATGAATCACAAGCTGGATTCAAGATAGGAGGGAGAAATATCAACAACCTCAGATATGCAGATGATACCACTCTAATGGCAGAAAGTGAAGAGGAACTAAAGAACCTCTTGATGAGGGTGAAGGAGAAGAGTGAAAAACTTGGCTTAAAACAAAACACTAAAAACCTAAGATCATGGCATTTGGCACCATTACTTCTTGGAAAATAGAAGGAGAAAAGGTGGAACAGTGAGCTCTGCAGACATGAAATGAGGAGACAATTGCTTCTTGGCAGGAAAGCCATGACAAACTTTAATGGTGTGTTGTAAAGCAGACACATCACTCTACTGACAAAAAATTCATATGTTCAAGGCTATAGTCTTCCCAGTGGTCACATAGGGCTGTGAGAGCTGGACCATAAATAAGGCAGTGTGCCAAAGATTTAATGCCTTCAAACCGTGTTATTGGAGAAGACTCCTGAGAGTCCCTTGGCCAATGATGACATCAAACCAGTCAATCCCAAAGGAAATCAACCCTGAATTCTCATTGAAAGTCTGCTTTTGAAACTGAAGCTCCAGTATTTTTGCTATCTAATGTGAACAGCCGACTCATTGGAAAAGTCCCTGATGCTGAAGAAGATTGAGGGCAGAAGGAAAAGTGGACATCAGAGGATGAGACTGTTGGATAACATCACCTATGCAATGGACATGAACTTGGGCAAACTCTGGGAGAGGAGTCCTGACATGCTGCAGTCCACAGAGTTGCAAAGAATCAGATACAACTGGGTGATTGAACAACAACAATGAAGCCCAAAGATTTGTTCTTCAAACGAGCTTCCAGATGCTTTTGATGCTATGGTCCAAGGACCTCACTTTGAGTAACACTGAATTAATTTACAATCACAGCCACAAAACACTGTGACACATCTCCAGTTTTTCTTTCCCCTCAAGTTCAACCATAAAAATGTTTATCACTGACTTGTCTCCCATGCCCTAGTTTTTAAAATATTTACTTTAAGGTCTTTTGTTATGCAGCTGGAAAGATTAAATTATCTGCTTTCTGTGTTCATGCTCAGTAATGTCCTACTCTCTGTAATCCCATGGGCTGTAGCCTGTCAGCCTCCCTTGTGGGATTTTTCCAGACAAGAATATTGGAGCAGGTTGCCATTTCCTACTCTGGAGGATCTTCCCAATCCACGGATTGAACCTGGCTCTCTTGAGTCTCCTGCTTTGGCAGCAGATTCTTTACTGCTAGTGCCATTTGGGAAGCCCATACCAAGCAATTAAAGAGAAAATGGTGACTTGATTCCAAACTTGATTGAGTGTCCTTTCACAAATATATTCTGGGCTTTGTATGGCTAAGAGACAATCAAAATTCATAAAGTCACAGTAGTCTTAGTTCCTACTTCTGATGGCCCAACGAGGTAAAATTTAAAACATATGAAGCTTATGCTGCAAATATGATTTAAATAATAATAGGTTGTTTATACTCCACATTCTTCCCCTGCAGAATTTCTTCAATATAAAGACAATCAAAGGTGCACATTCTTATAGGTTCATCTGAACATCTGCTAAACAATGTCCAGCAACCCACTGACAGAAATACAGAAGTTCTTCGATCCATTTCCAAATCTTGGACATTTTTTTTTTTTTTNGAGCCAGCGGGTCCTTTGTCCACTGCTGGGCACGTCACCCGCCTCGGGCCCCGCTCTCGCTCGCTGCCTCACTCCTCAGGCTGGTCCCCCAGACTGCCCCCACCCTCCCAGTCCCCAGGCGTCTCCTCTGCTGCCTGCATGCACGCAGCCTCTGAGGCTGTTCCAGAAGCCTGGCTGCAGGCTGCACCCCTCCCCTTCTGGCAGAGTCGCCCCACTGGAAGATGAAGGCCGGGACTTCGGGGCTCGCGTGATGGGGTTTGACGGGCATGTCTTCTTAAGGTTAACAGGCTGCAGGTTACTTCCAAAGAAGGTTGCTGCAGTTCTAATTTCCACCATCAACATTAGGAGTGCCTGACACCCTACAATTTCACTGACAATTATTTTAAGTGTTGCTATTCAATAGGTGCCCTCAGTAATATAATTCTGAATAGAGTCTGAGCAGCTAACTTTTCCTCTTCCTTAAGTTGCCTGTTCTTTTATTTACACCCTTTGTTACTTTTGTCTTTGTCTATTACATGTCCAATTCCTGTGTATGACTGTCTTGTCCAGTATGGATATTAACTCTTTATGGTCAGCGAAAGAAAGGGAAAGTGAAAGTGAATGTCGCTCAGTCATGTCCGACTCTTTGCGACCCTATGGACTATAGAGCCCATGGAATTCTCCAGGCCAGGCAGGATACTGGAGTGGGTAGCCTTTCCCTTCTCCAGGGGCTCTTCCCAACCCAGGGATCGAACCCAAGTCTTCCACAATGCAGGCGGATTCTTTACCAGCTGAGCCACCAGGGAAGCCCCTCATAGTCAAGTATGTTACAAATTGACGTCCTGTCCCTTGAAGTTGTCCTTAGAGTTGTTTGACACCCAGCCTTTTTAAGTCTTTGTATAGTCAGATGTATGTATATTCTAAAATGTGGCTCCCCGATTTTCCAATATAAGAAAATTTTTTGTCCAGGGCTAAAAATGTTAGTCTAAATCTTGCTCTAAATTTTTTCTATATTTTCCTTTTAGAGAACTGACCTATCTTGAGTTTCTCATAATTAGGTGCGAGGCAGGAATGCCTCTTCTTGACAATGGACCGCCTCGTGTGTTAGTGCCCGTGAAATAAACGATCCCTTCTCCTGAAGTTGAGAGCCCACGGTTGCCCGGGGTCCCGTGACAGGATGGGCTGCGTCCGGACACTGTTTCGTCCCATCCTCTGGTTTCTGAGCCGGCCCAGAGCCGTAGAGGTGTGACGGCAGCTGGGCTGTGCTGAGCCGTGATGTCAGGCGAGGTGCACGCGCGCTCACTGCTAGTCTTTCTCAGAATATCCTCGGATAAAGAGAGTCCTCCTATGTGAATTTCACACTATTTGTGCGGAGTCAAAGACACTTTCCAGGTTGACGCTATTGGGACTGGCTTCCTTTTCGTATCCTAAGTGAATGATAAAACACCAAGGATGAAACCCCATTGTATTTCTTCAGCTTTCCTAGTTGAGCGAAACCGCCTTTTTCTGTGCCTGCGTCTCTCTCGGTCTCTTCAGGGCGCGTTTGTGTCTCTCTTCACGGTAGTGTGAGCTCTGCACGTGTCTCTCCTCACGTCAGTGTGAGCTCTTGCACGGCTGTGCTGAGTGCCGCGGGGCTGATGTGAGCACTCTGAAGCACGTTGTTTTTCCTTTCTGTCTGTAAGTGCTTGCTGCTGGGGTAGAAAAGGGCTATCCACTTTTGTTTATTTATTTCATATCCAGCCAGGCAAAACATCACATTTTCTTACAATAATATGTTTATTCTGCACAATTACAAGTGGGATAAGGAGGAAAAAAATTCAGAATCTCCTGAGTTGATGAGGGCCCTCATCTTTGAATCCTGGCTAAGGTGGTTTGTTGTGGGGTGGTATACTTTTGAAAACTAGAGTTTTAAAAAATAGTAAGTGGCTCAGACGGTAAAGAACCTGCCTGCCAATGTGGAAAAGCTGGGTTTGATCCCTGGGTCAGGAAGATCCTCTGGAGAAGGGAATGGCTACCCACTGCAGTACTCTTGCCTGAAGAACTCCATGGACAGAGGAGCCTGGCGGTCTACAGTCTATGGGATCTCAAAGAGTCAGACATGAATGAGCCACTGACGCTTTCTTTTCTTTCTACCGAAACAAGCCAATGGAAACGGACTTTTGTGATGTGTCTGCGTCTTGGGTACTACACGTGGTTTTCAATGTCAATTCTCTCCAGAGCCTCTGGTCTGGAGTGTGTGTGTGTGTGTGTGTGTGTGTGCGCGCGTGCGCGCGTGCGTGTGTGAAGGTGTACACATGTATGTGTGGGTATGTGTGTGTATATGTGTGCATGTGTGTGTCTGTGTGTGTCTGTGTGTGTGTGTGCACACGTGCACAAAACCAGGCCTCAGATACCCCTAGAATAAACAGATTATCCAGTTCCAAATGCCCCGTATATTCAGAAGCTGTTTGCAGTGGTGATCCGTCTCAGTGCAGCTGCAGAAAGGGCCCAGGATCAGAACCCCCAGAGTCAAATATCCACAGCCTCACACACGAGTAGGGCAGATAAGACCAGCAAAGCGCGGCATGAATGGAGGGCGGAAATAAAGAGGAGACTTAAGGGAGAAGAAACGCTAGTTCAGCCTCAAATTCACTTTACTTTCCTCATAATCATATCACTGATTGTTTTATTGTTTTGCAGCTATTTGACAGCAACACTTAAAATAATTGTCAGTGAGGATGCAAGGTGCCAGGCGCTCCTCATGTTGATGGTGAAAATGAGAATCACAGTGACATTTTGGGGAGCAATCAGACAGTTTGTTAGGATCGTGAAGACAATTTCCCTTCACCGAGAAACCCCGAGGCTGACACCTGGGGCCAAGCGCAGGGGGTCCACCACATGTCCGACCGTCCATCTGCCCATCCTCCGTGCTGACTCCTGGGCGGAGTCAGGGCGGGCGAGGACCTGGAGGGGAGGGGAGGAGATGCACACGGCCCGGCGGGCAGAGCGGCTCTGCAGAGACGGAGGAGCGGGCAGCGGCATCAGGAGGACCCCCCTGGGGCTCCGCCTCGGGCCGAGCCGTGAGGGTGCGGGGCCGCAGGCGTCCGGCAGGGCAGAGGCTGGCGCTCCAGGCAGTGGGGCTCTGCGGGCAGCGGCCCGAGAGGCTGCAGCAGGAGCTTGAGCGCTTGCAGGGCTGGGCTGGCCTGAGCCCGGAGGAGGCTGCACGGTCGGCTCGGGGGCCGCCCCTGCACAACCGCCCTGGCGCCCTGCCCCGCGCCCAGCAGTCCAGCGTCGCAGGAGACGGCGCCTCGACCCTTCGCCCGTCCTGGTCGGGGTTTCTCAAGCCAGGCTGCGGGGGAGGCCTCAGTGGAAGCTCTGAGACTGTCCTCAAGAGTGACTCAGAAGCAGTCTGGAGCTGCGGGTCTGCACTTCCGAGGCTCTGTGCCAGTTGCTGGCTGGAGAGACGGGAGGCTATGGACAGGGCCCAGGGCACAGACCGTGTCTTCTCCGCTCTGTGAAGGTCAGCGGCCTCGTGACCTTTTGCGAACAAAGGCCTCTCCTCCCAAACCCTCTTCCAGGGATCTGACATGCTGGTCACAGCCCTGCTGACCTGCCGGGCGGCCCTGGGATGCTGGGACATCCAAGAGGCAGAGACGCGGCTGTCCCAGAGGCTCCAGAAACAGGGGCCGAAGGCCAGTCTCACCTGCGGAGGTGGAAAAAAGGCCTCTGTGAGGAGCGGCCAAGCCAGCCACGGGGACGGTGGCGGGCGGCCCTGGGGAGGGTCCGCCGGAGAGGGTCAGCCTGGGAGCAGGAGGAGGAGAACTTCCGGCTGAAGAGCTGGCCCCCGGGCAGGGGGAAGGAGGCAGGGGCTGGAGGGTCAGGGCGGGGAGACCCCAGGAGGAGTCAGTCCCACCTCAGCGGCCTCCCCCACCCTTCGCTTTGTCTTTTGTGAAAGGACACCCACAAGGAGGGGCCTCGGGGTTTCGGGGGCACCCATGATGATGACGGGTCACCCATCTGCTCCGGTTCCCCAAGGATGTCCTTTGCACACCCCTCTCCCACACCCAGGTGGCGACAGGCAGGTGCTGCCCCCTGACTCAGCTCCCGGGCGCAGCCCTGGTCTTCAGCGGTGGTCCCGCCCTGACTGCCCCCAGCCACCCCGCAGCCGGCAGTGAGCCCGGGTGCCCCCGGCCCGACCACCCTCTCCCTGGGGCCCAGGGCTGGGGGCCAGCCCAGGACAGCATGGACGTGCTCCACACGGAGTGGGGCAAGGTGGGGCTGCCTCACCCCGCCACTGGCAGCCCACCTGATTCCTGCTCTTGGCCCCGAGGCTTCCTCCCTCTGGCTGAGCTGGGGGCTCAGAGCTGGGGAGGTGAGCCACTGAAGGGCCTCGGAGGCTCTGGAGGGGCCACCAGGGGCTGTTTGCCTGGAGCCCACAGTCCGGGAGTCCACGGCCCTGGTCTCCAGCGCCTCTACGTCATGGGAGGGTCCTGGGTCGGTGGGCCCAGGCTGGTGTCCACATGTCCTGCCCACTGCTGGAGCTTTGTCCATCTCCGGGGGGTGAGCCCGCACCATCCTCAGGGCACAGTCCAGGCCCAGCAAGGGCCCGTCGGTGGCCCCCCCTGGGAGCTCCGGCCTGTGTCATCACTCGGCTCAATTTGACTCAAAAGCTAATGAAACATTAAAGCGGAAGGTTCTGGGTGGCTCCTCTGCCCGTGGCCTGTTTTTGGCATCTGCGCCTGCCCCTCTGAGCAGCTGCCCGTGCACCAGGCCCAGGGCCCTGCGGTTTGCAGACAGCGAGGGGCAGGGCCCTGCGGTTTGCGGGCAGCGAGGGGCAGGGCCACAGCCCGGAAACCACCGAGGCTTAAGCCCGGGATTAAGAGCCCAAAGTGTGATTTAGGCTGGAAGGGAGACAAGTCAGGGGGCCCGGCCCCCCCACTCCCCTTATGACCAACCTGGATTCCACGGAGGTGGGGGCGAGGCACAGCCAGAGCCGGCACACACTGTCCTGGGGGCCTGGTGCGGGGGCCTCCGCAGCCGCCCTGCCTCACCTGCGGGCAAGAGCAGCACCTGCTGCCCGTGGTCCCGGGCAGACGGCAGCCCAGCTCCAGACTCTGAGCAGACCAGCGTGGCGGTCACACAGCCAGCCCCCCAGGGCTCCCCTCAGCTCCTCTGGAAACTTAACTTCTTGGCCACGGGGATGGCTACTCAGGAGGGAGAATGGAGACTAGCCCGGGGCTCTGCAGGCTGGGCCGGGCGGGCGGGCATCTCTCCTACACAGACTCCACGGAACCCTCCCGGGATCCGGGGAGAACGTCCGGGCAGCCAGGCCTCCTTGCCCTGCCCCCCAGCCCCCTGTGCAGGACACTCTAGGGCAGCCTTGTTCCTGGACTCAAGTCCACCCGTGTCTGATGCCCAAGGTTGCGCTCCTCCGCTCCCCACAAACGGGCCCACCTGCGTCTGACGCCCGAGGCTGCTCGCCTGCTCCCCACACACAGGTCCACCCATGTCTGACACCCGAGGCCGCTCCCCTGCTCCCCACACGTGGATCCACCCGTGTCTGATGCCCAAGGCTGCGCTCCCCTGCTCCCCACATGCGGATCTGCCCTCCGTGTTCCCCTAAACGGGAGCATCCTTTACACCCACCCCACTGGGCAATCACCGAGCAGCTGGGACGGGGCAGACAGGCGTTCCGGCATTCTCCACCCTGGCCTCCTGGAATCCCACGTGGGTGTCCTGTTTGGACACCTCCTCCTGTGAACCTTCCCGGATGCAGAAGCCGGGTGCCATGCCTGCCTTGGACACGTGACAGGTTTTGGAGGGTCGGCGTTTTTTAAGCCCACACTGTGCAGCGTGTCCGTTGCTGTTGTTACTCCTATCATTCCTGCATTTCCAACAAGGCAGCCGAGGCCGGGGACTCACGCGGTTGTCTGAACCCGTTGGGGTGGAGAAACACTAACGCGCTTTAATGTTTCAGGCCTGCTCAGTACCCGGCTCTGATGGGTCGGCCGAGCGGGGATGCTGCGGGGGGAGGGACGGGGTCCCGGCTCCAGGACAGGGAGGGAAAGCCTGGCTGGACGGCTGCCCTCTGCTTCCTCCAGAAGTCCGGGCATGGGTCCTGCCACCCTCGCTGACAAGGAGGCAGAGCGCACTTGTTTCTCTGGCTCCCTGACAGGCAGAGAATTGTTTGGATTATGAATATCAGCTCGGGGGTGACAGGTGACAGACGTCTCGGTATTGACCTTGCTCAGAAAGGTACCAAAATAGAAAGTTCAATACTCTCTCTTTTAACTGACAGTTAAAAATTCAATAAATCTCCCTCTTGCCAGGCACCTGTATGTAATCATGCTAAACCAGTGCCCTCGGATTTCTTGCAGACAAGCCTGGCTTGTTTGTGTGCAAAGCCATCAGCCCAGCTGGGAGGGACTGATTTTCCAGACTCGAGAGAATGGCCCTTTTGAAAAGTAAACAATAGCTCTACAATCCCAAACGATTTTGACAAAACTGAGAAATGAGGTGGAGGAGGGAGATAAAGGCTCCCACCTCTCGTCTCCCCGGGACCCAAGACAGAGGCTGTGACACGCTTCCACCAATAGTGAGAAACTGGGTCTGCGAGGGCATCTCTGCATGTGGGAAGGCCACGGTGGTGGATCCGAGAGGATGGAGAATGGTTAGATCATCGCGGGGACCAAAGGGAATGGGGATAGTCCCGAAGAAAATGAGCAGGTAACAGGAAAACAACAAGCAATACTCAAGTGAAGAAATAAAACGTCCGCAACAAGGCAAATAGCTGAGTTGTCAGAACGGCAGGGAATGGTTATTTTTTCTCTGACGAGAGATTCGGGCAGTAAGAGTGTGATGACACAGTGCAGGACCAAGGACAGGGACAAGACTCGAGACGGAACAGAGGAAAAACCCGACGTATGAGAAGAATTCCCGCAGAGAAACATGAAGTCAACAAGGCCACACGCGATCTGCTCAGAGAAGCAAAGGGGGGACGGAGAGACGCAGGAGGAGAGCAGCCAGGCCCGCCTCCCACAGTTGCCATGGGAACTCAGGAGGGGAGTGATGAGGCATCGCAGGACCAAGGGCTCCCACCCCACAGCCCCAGGCCCACCCGCAAGGTGGGACCTGCCCTCGGCTGGGGCCCAGACCCCACACTGTACTGCACAGACGTCTCTTGCCCCACGGCCCATCAGCACGCAGAGTAACTTTGTCAGTTAAAAAGAATGAACACGGGCTGCATGCACCAATTCCGACGAATCTCAGACCACACGCAGAGAAAAGTCCAGAGGAAAAGAGCTTGTTGCAAAGTCACACTCGGTGCACCATGAACGTGAAGTTCTAACACGGTCCAGTGAGCACCGTGGACAGAAGTGCCTGTTCGTGGGGAAATGTCAGATGCTCAGGGCACGCACATGCTCAGGATGCCCACTGCCGGCGCTGGAGGGGGCTCAGGGGTGCAGGCCTGGGCCCGTTGCTGCGGCTGGAGCCTCTCAGCGGTGCAGGAAGACTATTGGCGGAAGACCCAGCTCGCCGTCTCCAGGGAAGAGAAGCAGAAGGCAGATTTGTTTGTTTGTTTATTGATTTGGTTAGATTCTTTTAAGAAATCACTTTTGTTCTCTGCCTGCATTTTAAGCAACCTGAGTTTCATTGTAATATTTGTTGTTTATTGGTTATTGACTCATCTGTTCACTCAACAAGGACCCTGGCTAGGGGTCTGGCCGTGGTCGGAGGTCAGGTCATGGGAGCACGGCAGGGGCTGAGTGAGGGGCTGCGGGCAGACGAACTGAGACGCAGGCACCCCCAGTGCCTCTGGGGACCCTGCCACCTTCCTTGGGCCAAAGACACTGAGAATCGGGAGCTGGGGTTCTGCTAAGTCGGAGAGGCTGTCAGCGGACCTGCGGCCCCAGAAGGGCCAGGAGCAAGGGACAGGCCTGGCCAGCGGGCCTTCCCAGATGCACCTTTCTGCAGCCTCTGCCCCCGACCTTACCCCCGAGAGCCTCACCGTCCGTGGGGAGCCAGGTGCGCCACGGGACCAGACCTGCGCTATCTGAGTCGACATCTCCCCACAGACAAACCCCCATTTCACGTTAGCCTGCTGCCCATCGCCTGATTTATTTCAGCGTTTATGGTAATGGTCTCTGAAATTTTTTTAAGATAAAGGGGACAGAGGGTACATGGCAGCAAATTGCAGTTGACAGTAAGTGCTTATTATGTGATTATAGATGCTTTAACATGCGTATTTTTCTCTGTGGTTGGTAGCAACTAAATACATAATTGCTGAATATTTAAGAATATTATCTACAGAGCCTTCTGTCTGCAGAAGAGCAGGAGACGTGGCGAAACCGCCTTCACCGTGGAGGTGCCTGGGGGTGAGCGCTGCCTCTGGATGGTGGGGAGGGGGCCCTGGGGACCCGGTGAGGGGGCCGGGACCAGAACCCATGTCACGGAAGAGGCTCTTAAAAAGCAAACACAGCTCTTGATTCTGCAGCTTGGATTCGAATGACGTAAAGAGAGTCTGGGGGACGGGGGCGTGGGACGCCCTGGCTCGAAGTCTTGGAGCAAAGTCTTGGACCTCCAGGGGGAGAGACCCCCAAGGAGAGACCCCCAGGGAGAGAGAGAGAGACCAGGGGGAGAGACCCCCAGGGAGAGAGAGAGAGACCAGGGGGAGAGACCCCAGGGGGAAAGACCCCAGGGAGAGAGAGAGACCAGGGGGAGAGACCACCAGGGAGAGAGAGACCCCAGGGGGAGAGACCCCCAAGGAGAGACCCCCAGGGAGAGAGAGAGAGACCAGGGGGAGAGACCACCAGGGAGAGAGAGAGACCCCAGGGGGAGAGACACCAGAGAGAGACCCTCAGGAGGAGAAAGACCCCCAGAGAGAGCACTAGAGGCCCCAGGGGGAGACGGCAGGGTGGCGGGTGCTGAGGACCACAGGCACGCGCGCACGGAGGCCCGCGGATTTCAGGAGCGAGTAGAGCAGAGCTGCAGAGCCCCCGCTGTCTCCCTCTCCCTGGGGACCCAGCGGTCCCAGAAGACACCCAGGAGCCCTCGGCACAGGGCACCCTGTGTCCTCCGATGAGCAGGCGCGGCTGCTGGCGCTGGGGCGGGCGCTGGGATCCACGTGGGGCTCATCCTGTCGGGGCTCCCCAAGGACCGAGTGACAGGAACAGCACAGGCCGGGGGGCCGGCGGGACCATCACCCTGTGATGGCCAAGCGGTCCCGGCCTGCCCCCTGCCTCCCCGGAGGTTCCGCCCAGATTCCAGGGCTCTGCCCAGATTTGGGGACCCTCTGCACTCTGCATGTGCAGAGAAAGGGCCCAGGGAGGTGAGGACTGGGGAGAGCCCAGATGTCTCCTGAGACCCGCTCCCGAGGGCCGGTCTCTGCTCTGCAGGGCCCAGGGAACCGCAGGATGCTGTCCTGCAGGCCTGCCTCCTCTGCCCACCTGGGGCTTCCTGGGCTCAGGTGTCTGCTTTTTGCTCTGGTAAGGGCACTGGGGGGACACAGGAGAGCTGTCCTCGGGGCCCTTGGGGCTGGGCAGGAAGCATGAACAGGTGCACAGGGCCAGCCCCACGCGGGGACGCGTCTGTGAGGAGGGCTCAGGGACAGCCCTGTATCGGCTCCCAGCTCCCGCCTCCAGACACTGGGTGCCTCCCAGGAGGACCCGCACCCCGCGCCAGCAGGCCGTGCTCGTCTGAGCTGGGACAAGTCTAAGCCTGACGTAGGCCTTCCTGTCGCTCAAGCTCGGTCTGTTGTCTGAGTCTGCCCTGGTGGGTCACCTCCCCGGGGGACTCCTAGGAGCAACGTCGGGTTGGACCTGAAAGGCTCAGCTGCTTTCCACCCCCTGCTGGTCCCTGGCCCTGCATTGGATGCCCAGGGGGTGCACAGTCCCCTCCCGGGCCCCCAGGCCCCCCACCACTCGGAAAGCAGAGAAGCCGCCCTGCACGAGCTCCCTGGCCCTTGGGGGAAGGGTGAAGGTGGGATGAACCAGCTCCCCCCATCTGCAGCAGCCCCGCCAGGAAGGACAGGCCTGCTCGGTGACCGCACCAGTTGCTGCATTCAGGGTGGGCTCCCAGGGGCGCACATCCTTCAGAGCCCCCTCAGGACCTGTGGGCCCCCTCCGCCCTGGCCATGAGCTGGGCCAGGGGAGACCCAGCCGCGAGCTGGGCCAGCGGAGACCCGGCCGCTTTTCAGGGGCCGCGCTCGGCTGGGGGGACCCCGTGGCCTCCCTAGGCTGAGATGCTGGCCTTCCCCAGCAGGCCACCCCCAGCCCTGAGGACTCCTGGGTCCAGGCCAGCATCCGGCTTCCCCACTCTCTGCCCAGGGGCGGTGCTTCTGAGCACAAGGCCTCGGGCCTTTCTGGGGACAAGGGCCCCGGCCTCCGCGAAGCCTGGTCATCTGCTCAGAACACAGGGTGACGTTCCCGGGGCCGAGTGCACGTGGGGGCCGCTGTCCAGCCCCAGAGCCTGCCAGAGCCAGGGTGCGGCTGCCCCCCCAGAAGCGGGTGAATCAGCGGACGCTCATTCAGGGTGCGCTGAATGAATGGACAGACAGATGAGAACGTGGAGGGGAAGGAATGGATCTCAGACTCGGGCACGGTCGCATCCCGACCGCTCTTCCGTGAGGGAAGAGCGGAGCCTCTTCCACGGTCCCTGCCAGCCGCACACGCTGTCACGGCTCCGTCCTGACGTCTCTGGGGCCGGCACTTAGCCACGTGCACTGCATATCAGGGTCAGTATTTTTAGATGCAATCCTTTAATTTTTGAAAACTCTCCAAAGAGATTTTAGCGATGGGTACATATTTGATAAATATAAATAAATTGAAGAGCTATAAAAATAACTCCTCTAAAGACTCCCTGCTCTAGTTTCTGTTTCCTGGAAGCCCACACACACTGGGAGGGAGGAAGGGGCCTTGCTGTCTGGGAGCAGGACGCTGACTGCAGGCTCCTGACCCCCCACGGGCCTGAGGCTGAAGAGGAAGGTCCCGTGGAGTCCAGCAACGCAGGCTGTGCCCAAGGCTTCCCAGGGCCCAGCCTGGCCACAGTGCCCAACAGTGGATCTTTTAACGAGCTTAGAGAGGTGGACAGCCCAGAGGTGGGGCGGCCAGTGCTCCCCACTTAGAGAAGCAGACACGACTGCGTGCAGCGGGCTGCTTGGCCCTGCAGCGGGACGGGCACCAGCAGGTTCAGCCGTGGGAACACCACAAAGCAGCGGGCCAGACCCTCGGCCGGTTATCCCGCGAGTCAGGAGGGCCAAGAGGGGGACGCGCAGAGCGCCATCCCGGGCATGGAGAGTGCCGTCCCGGGCACGCAGAGCGCCACACCATCCTGGGCATGCAGAGCGCCGTCCCAGGCACACAGAGCGCCACACCATCCCGGGCATGCAGAGCCCCGTCCCAGGCACGCAGAGCGCCACACCATCCCGCGCATGCAGAGCCCTGTCCCAGGCACGCAGAGCGCCATACCATCCCGGGCATGCAGAGCGCCATCTGGGGCCCAGTCGGAGCCTGTGCCTCTCGGCTGGGAGCAGACGTCTGCATGGGTCTGCCAGAGGACATGGCAGACGGTGCCAATGTCCTGAGGCGAGGGGTGTGTACACTGCCCAGGAGACCCCTCATGGGCTGCCCGGGTGCTCGGACAGGGCCGGGGTGTCCAGAAGGCAATGAGGAGGCTCTGGGGGTGCAGGCGAGATCCCCCCTCAGTGGGGCTGCTCGTGGGTCAAGCTCTCGCCCCTTCTGGGGTATGCCACCTCCCACATGCCACCCTCTCTCTCAGAGAAATGCCCACCCCTCCCCACAGAGGCCCAGGCAGAAACCAGAGCTGCCCCCTGGGACCCTTGCAGATAGCAGGTGGCGTCCACACGCATTGCCCCCAGCCACCCGGTCCTTTCTGCCGTGGCGGGGGTTCACACTCCGGCTTCCTGCCTGCCCTCCCACGAATCCCACCCAAGGAGGCCCACCCTCATGACCCCTCAGCCCCCCTTCTGAAGCCCATAGCATGGAGATTAGGTTCCAACGCACTCATTCTGGGGGAAGCAAAGACATTCCATCTGTGGCAATGGCCCACGGTGATGGACAGCACATACATTTTTAATGGAATGGGCAAAACTCAAGTCATTTTCATCCTGAGCACCCATGCATAGACTTACCAAGTTAAATACTGAAGTACCCTCAACTCAGTAACACAAAGCCTCCCCTGGCGCTGGTGGAACCAGCTCATCCAGACCTGGCGTCCTCGTGGGGTGGCCTTGGGGGCCGTGGTGCACACACGTGGACTCCCGGTGCCCAGCGTCTCATGGTGGGAGCCTGTTCTGGGGAACACGTCTGAGCTGCCACTACCATCGCGGTGGACAGGAATCCACACGGGACCTCACGGGTGTCCTGGGTAGGTTGCCTGTGGCTCCAGTGGACACAGCCGAGCCTGCAGCCCTTTGCCTGAAGCTGTCAGTCACTGCGGTTTGCATCGGCCTCCCTGAAAACCTCATCACCATGTTAGTTGCTGCATCTCCAGGTTTTGAGTGTCCCCGCGCCTGCCCGGGGCCTCCTGGTGAACCGAGGGCTGCGTGGGCAGGAGGGCGGCGTGGAGCAGGGCGGAAGGGGCAGGCTGCTCCCACTCAGCCTGCGTGGGCTCCCTCAGCCCGTCCTATTCCCGTTCCGCCGGCTCCTCCGTTCCGCGGGGACGTCCTCGCCGGGTGGAGCATCCTTTCGGGAGACGGTCGAGCGTCTCTAGAGGTGCACGTCTGTCTCCTTGGCTCCTGGTTTCCCCGACTCCTCCTCCCCAGCCTCGCTGATCTGCACTCTTGTGCCGTCTCTGGGGGACCCCTCCTGTGCCCCCCGGGGCTCCCCATTGCCTTCCGGACACCCCTGCCCTGTCCGTGCCCCCGGGCAGTGCCCACGCCCCTCCCCTCAGGACACACACCTGCGGCCGTGTCCCGCCAGACCTGCTCCCCCCGCCCCAGGCCTCTGGGTGGTTTCCAGCCTCAATCTCCCCACCTCTGCACATGCCCATTGGCTCAGCGAGCCTTAGCCTGCGTCTCATTGTGTGTCTAATTCATCCTGAACTCACTTGGCCCTTAGACCTGGTTCAGCCTAAGATTCTAGAATATAAACATCACTGACTTATTTGGGGTTTAAGAAGCCCAGGCAGGAGAGCTGGCCATGCCACCCCGTTTCCTGCTCCTGCAGGCCCCTCTCCGCCTGCTCCGGGCTGACACTGCTGTGCTCTGTGGCTGCCCCGTCTGGAGCGGAGCCTTGGCAGAGCCGCCAACCATAGCAGCAGCCTGGAGCCGGTCTCGGGAGCCACAGGCGGGCAGGAGGCATGTGCAGGCGGCTGGGGTCCCTGGAGAGTCCCCGGAGCCCCAAGCCAGCAAAGAGCACACGGTGGGAACACGCCTGGCGGCCAGGCGCACCGCGCCAGGAGGGTCGCAGTCGTGGGCGAGTGTCCCGGGAACCCGGTCACAGGATAGACAGGGAAGCCCGGCCGCGGAGGCCCGAGCAAGCTGGCCCACAGAGCAGGGCGAACACGTGCAGATGCGCACACAGGTCTCTCCACTCCCAGGTGTCAGGTGTGTTCCTGGCCCTGGGAGTCAGCAGTGAGCACCAGCCACAGACACGCTTCTTCCTGAGGGTCTCAGGCCAGAGGCAGTTGGGCAGGGACCCGTGAGCATACTGAGGGCTGTGGGGACAAAGCTGTATGACTACATGTGCCCCTTCAGGTGGACACATAAAGCGAACACACACACACACAGGCATGCACACACACACATGCACACACAGGCACACACATGTGCACACACACATGCAGGTGCAAGCACACACGCACCCATACACACACATATGAGATAAAGCGAGAAGCGAGGAAGAATGTGGACCCCAGCCCCGTTGCACCAGCTGTGCCAACTGGGAGTGAGGACCCCGCTCTGTGCTGAAAGAGGAGGTGGTCAGTCTTTACTCAGTATGGAAACTCTCATTTGACTGTTTTAAAAACAAAGTACTTCAAGACTGGAGAAAAGTCAATAATACACCAACAGCCATTTCCTATCATTCTGATTTAGTCATTTTTGAAATATTCACTTTAAATGTTTTCCTAAGAAGTAAAATCTTACAGTGAGGGGGGACTTGTCTCGAGTCCCTGACTGCCCCCATGATCCTCACCTGGAGCCCGGAGGCCCCAGGGATGAAGACTGTCCCGAAGAAAGCGTGGCCTCATCTCGCCACATCCCTATGTCGTGGCGATATAGTCTTGTGTCTCCACACCAGGTGCAGATAGGTTTTTTGTGTTTCACAAGCCAGATAAATGGCTTCATTTTACACATTTATTGTATACTTTGCTTTTTTAAAAAACACCACCCTGTCTTTGAGATTTATCACAGTTGTTATATCCATATTTGCAGTTCATTGATTTTAACTTCTGTGTATCTTTCCATTTGAGGAATAAACCGCACTCAGATTGTTCTCTGTTTGCTTTATGACAACTGATCCTGCAGGAACATCCACCAGCCAGTCACTCCACCCTCGTGAGTTGATGCCACCCACATCTTCCCAGGAGTCTCACTCCACTGGGGGCTGCCTGTGTCCCTGGACTCGGCCAGCACTGGGTGCAGAGACGCGTGCTCTGCTGCTTCCCAGCTAAGCGGCTCATCTCACAGTTTCTCCTTCCCAGATGAACAGTGCTAGACCTCTCTGTGCTAGACCTGCAAGCTCCCTCTCTTGTAAGGGTCGACGCTTACCCTTTCCTCAGGTACCTATCGGGATGGCCGGCTTTTGCTTAATAATTTGTAGGCTTCCTCTGCGTGTTTAGGATAAGTTTGATTGTTATGGAATGTGCTGCCAGTGTCTATCTGCAGCCTATATTTTCATCTGCATGTTTTCTGGCACAGGGCAGCTTCCCCAGTGGCTCAGTGGTTAAGAATCTGCCTGTAATGCAACAGATGCAAGAGATTAGTGTCCGATCCCTGGGTCTGGAAGATCCCCTGGAGAAGGAAATGGCCACCCACTCCAGGATTCTTGCCGAGAAAAATCCCACGGACTGAGGAGCCTGGCGGGCTTCAGTCCACAGAGTCGCCAAGAGNTCCGTGCCCCCGGGCAGTGCCCACGCCCCTCCCCTCAGGACACACACCTGCGGCCGTGTCCCGCCAGACCTGCTCCCCCCGCCCCAGGCCTCTGGGTGGTTTCCAGCCTCAATCTCCCCACCTCTGCACATGCCCATTGGCTCAGCGAGCCTTAGCCTGCGTCTCATTGTGTGTCTAATTCATCCTGAACTCACTTGGCCCTTAGACCTGGTTCAGCCTAAGATTCTAGAATATAAACATCACTGACTTATTTGGGGTTTAAGAAGCCCAGGCAGGAGAGCTGGCCATGCCACCCCGTTTCCTGCTCCTGCAGGCCCCTCTCCGCCTGCTCCGGGCTGACACTGCTGTGCTCTGTGGCTGCCCCGTCTGGAGCGGAGCCTTGGCAGAGCCGCCAACCATAGCAGCAGCCTGGAGCCGGTCTCGGGAGCCACAGGCGGGCAGGAGGCATGTGCAGGCGGCTGGGGTCCCTGGAGAGTCCCCGGAGCCCCAAGCCAGCAAAGAGCACACGGTGGGAACACGCCTGGCGGCCAGGCGCACCGCGCCAGGAGGGTCGCAGTCGTGGGCGAGTGTCCCGGGAACCCGGTCACAGGATAGACAGGGAAGCCCGGCCGCGGAGGCCCGAGCAAGCTGGCCCACAGAGCAGGGCGAACACGTGCAGATGCGCACACAGGTCTCTCCACTCCCAGGTGTCAGGTGTGTTCCTGGCCCTGGGAGTCAGCAGTGAGCACCAGCCACAGACACGCTTCTTCCTGAGGGTCTCAGGCCAGAGGCAGTTGGGCAGGGACCCGTGAGCATACTGAGGGCTGTGGGGACAAAGCTGTATGACTACATGTGCCCCTTCAGGTGGACACATAAAGCGAACACACACACACACAGGCATGCACACACACACATGCACACACAGGCACACACATGTGCACACACACATGCAGGTGCAAGCACACACGCACCCATACACACACATATGAGATAAAGCGAGAAGCGAGGAAGAATGTGGACCCCAGCCCCGTTGCACCAGCTGTGCCAACTGGGAGTGAGGACCCCGCTCTGTGCTGAAAGAGGAGGTGGTCAGTCTTTACTCAGTATGGAAACTCTCATTTGACTGTTTTAAAAACAAAGTACTTCAAGACTGGAGAAAAGTCAATAATACACCAACAGCCATTTCCTATCATTCTGATTTAGTCATTTTTGAAATATTCACTTTAAATGTTTTCCTAAGAAGTAAAATCTTACAGTGAGGGGGGACTTGTCTCGAGTCCCTGACTGCCCCCATGATCCTCACCTGGAGCCCGGAGGCCCCAGGGATGAAGACTGTCCCGAAGAAAGCGTGGCCTCATCTCGCCACATCCCTATGTCGTGGCGATATAGTCTTGTGTCTCCACACCAGGTGCAGATAGGTTTTTTGTGTTTCACAAGCCAGATAAATGGCTTCATTTTACACATTTATTGTATACTTTGCTTTTTTAAAAAACACCACCCTGTCTTTGAGATTTATCACAGTTGTTATATCCATATTTGCAGTTCATTGATTTTAACTTCTGTGTATCTTTCCATTTGAGGAATAAACCGCACTCAGATTGTTCTCTGTTTGCTTTATGACAACTGATCCTGCAGGAACATCCACCAGCCAGTCACTCCACCCTCGTGAGTTGATGCCACCCACATCTTCCCAGGAGTCTCACTCCACTGGGGGCTGCCTGTGTCCCTGGACTCGGCCAGCACTGGGTGCAGAGACGCGTGCTCTGCTGCTTCCCAGCTAAGCGGCTCATCTCACAGTTTCTCCTTCCCAGATGAACAGTGCTAGACCTCTCTGTGCTAGACCTGCAAGCTCCCTCTCTTGTAAGGGTCGACGCTTACCCTTTCCTCAGGTACCTATCGGGATGGCCGGCTTTTGCTTAATAATTTGTAGGCTTCCTCTGCGTGTTTAGGATAAGTTTGATTGTTATGGAATGTGCTGCCAGTGTCTATCTGCAGCCTATATTTTCATCTGCATGTTTTCTGGCACAGGGCAGCTTCCCCAGTGGCTCAGTGGTTAAGAATCTGCCTGTAATGCAACAGATGCAAGAGATTAGTGTCCGATCCCTGGGTCTGGAAGATCCCCTGGAGAAGGAAATGGCCACCCACTCCAGGATTCTTGCCGAGAAAAATCCCACGGACTGAGGAGCCTGGCGGGCTTCAGTCCACAGAGTCGCCAAGAGTCAGATGTGACTGAGAAGCAGAGCAGGAGCCCGTGCACGCAAGCGGCATGCTTTTATACTGTGCATGCAGGCGGTATACTTTTTATACCGTGCATGCAGGCGGTGTGCTTTTATACTGTGCACGCAAGCAGCATGCTTTTATACCGTGCATGCAGGCGGTATACTTTTTATACCGTGCATGCAGGGGGCATGCTTTTATACCATGCATGCAGATGGTATACTTTTTACACCGTGCATGCAGGCCGTATACTTTTTATACCGTGCATGCAAGTGGTATACTTTTTATACCGTGCGTGCAGGCGGCATGCTTTTATACCATGCACGCAAGCGGCATGGTTTTATACCGTGCATGCAGGCGGTATACTTTTTATACCGTGCATGCAGGGGGCATGCTTTTATACCATGCATGCAGATGGTATACTTTTTACACCGTGCATGCAGGCCGTATACTTTTTATACCGTGCATGCAAGTGGTATACTTTTTATACCGTGCGTGCAGGCGGCATGCTTTTATACCATGCACGCAAGCGGCATGGTTTTATACCGTGCATGCAGGCGGTATACTTTTTATACCATGTATGCAGGCGACATGCTTTTATACCATGCATGCAGGCGGTATACTTTTTATACCGTGCATGCAGGTGGCATGCTTTTATACCGTGCACGCAGGCGGCATGCTTTTATACCGTGCATGCAGGCAGTATACTTTTTATACTGTGCACGCAGGTGGCATGCTTTTATACTGTGCACACAAGCGGCATGCTTTTATACCGTGCATGCAGGCGGTATACTTTTTAAACCGTGCATGCAGACGGCATGCTTTTATACCATGCATGCAGGCGGTATACTTTTTATACCATGCATGCAGGTGGTATACTTTTTATACCGTGCATGCAGGCGGCATGCTTTTATACCGTGCATGCAGACGGCATGCTTTTATACCGTGCATGCAGGCGGTATACTTTTTATACCATGCATGCAGGTGGCATGCTTTTATACCGTGCATGCAGGCGGTATACTTTTTATACCATGCATGCCGGCGGCATGCTTTTATACCGTGCATGCAGGCGGTATACTTTTATACCGTGCGTGCAGGCGGCATGCTTTTATACCGTGCGTGCAGGCGGCATGCTTTTATACCGTGCGTGCAGGCGGTATACTTTTATACTGTGCATGCAGGCGGCATGCTTTTATACCGTGCGTGCAGGCGGCATGCTTTTATACTGTACGTGCAGGCGGCGTGCTTTTATACTGTGCATGCAGGCGGCATGCTTTTATACCGTGCGTGCAGGCTGTATGCGAGTTTTATTCATACGGCAGTCATTTCCCTTTCTCAGGCTTTCTGTAGGAAAACTTTGCCATGGTCTCGGGCACGAAGATGGTCTATGGTTTCTTCCACACTTTACGAGGCTTCACCTCTCAGTCTGACGCCATTCGTCCCCGTGTCGGTAGTGCCTTTTGCCTTTCAAAAGGTGTAAATTCCAAATTCACAAAATATTTCCTTTTGGTTAATGCTTACTGTGCCTTCTCGAAAAAACGCTTACCTCCCCACCATCTTAAAAAGAGTCTCCTAGATATTTTCTCTAAAATTATAATTATGTTCACTTGCCCACTTAGATCTTTATTCTAATCTACCTAAATTGTACATCTGTGCACTGTGTCATTAGGAGGCTTGAAACGACTGTGGTAATAACATTGTTCTCTTTCAGTGTGCGTGCTGAGAGAGGCCCCATGTTCACAGTGTCTTTTCCACACTTTCAGGCACACACCACACGCAGACCACATGTATCACAGCCCACACACCACACAACCCCTCCTTCACACACACAGGCACACACACACACTCAAGAAAAATCCACTTTCCTCAGGAAAGCTGACTCAGGCATGCACCTGCTCGCTCCGAGCCCTGGGTACCAGCTCCCCTGCAACAGGGGGACCTCTCTTCTGCCCCCATCACCCACCAGTCACCACCCCGTGAGAAAAGCTTGTAACAATCCTACCATCTGCTGTGTCTTTTCATCACGGTTCTTTCCCCTCGCTGTTCTAACTTAAATGTAACATCTCTTTCCCAAATTTCACCATTGTCTACTTACAGATTCATTTGGGGGAGAAATGCACAGCTTTTGGTGTTGATTCATCCAATCTATGGGCTATTTATTTTGGTTCATTTTCTGACAGTTTTTGCAAACTTCTCTGCTCCTTTAGTTGGGTATAAATCTCTGTCACGAATTAGAGATTTTCCTCTTGTGATAAATGATGCCTGTCCAAAGTTACATGTTCTATTTTTGTGGTTTGTTTATAGAGACATCATTGGTTTCTGTCTATTAATCTATATCTTGCACAGTTGAGAATTTGCTCAGTATTTATTCAACAAATACTCACTGAGTACTACTACGTGTCAGGCATTCTCAGAGGTACTGGAGAGACATCTGTGAGCAAAAGGGAGTAGATGCATGCTGCTCACTTCCTAGTGGAAGGACTCTGGGAAAGACTAATAAATGCATCAACCTGCATCATTAATTTTCACAAACCTCTGCACGTTGTTTATCCTACTTGTCTTAATGTGTTGACTACTGTTTTTAGTAAGAGTTTAGACCAAAAATGGCTTTTGTCTGTATCCATTTTTTGTATTTAATTAAAACATTTCTAACACATCATCAAACAGATTTAAGAGATTCGACCTGAGACAGAGTGCCTGAAGAAGTATGGACAGAGGTTCATAACATTGTACAGGAGGCAGTGATCAAGACCATTCCCAAGAAAAAGAAATGCAAAACAGCAAAATGGACCTCTGAGGAAGTCTTAAAAATAGCTCAGAAAAGACGAGAAGAGAAAGGCACAGGAGAAAAGGAAAGATACACCCATGTGAATGCAGAGTTCCAAAGAAGAGCGAGAGGGACAAGAAAGACTTCCTAAATGATCGAGGCAAAGAAATAGAGGAAAACAATAGAATGGGAAAGACTAGCGATTTCTTCAATAAAATTAGAAATACCAAGGGAATATTTCATGCAAGGATGGACACGATAAAGGACAGAAATGGTATGGATCTAACAGAAGCAGAAGATATTAAGAGGTGGCAAGAATACACAGAGGAACTATACAAAAGAGATCTTAATGATCCAGATAACCACGATGGTGTGTTCACTCACCTAGAGTCAGATATACTGGAGTGCAAAGTCAAGTGGGCCTTAGGAAGCATCACAATGAACAAAGCTAGTGGAGGTGATGGAATTCCCGTTGAGCTGTTTCAAATCCTAAAAGATGATGCNGGAACTATACAAAAGAGATCTTAATGATCCAGATAACCACGATGGTGTGTTCACTCACCTAGAGTCAGATATACTGGAGTGCAAAGTCAAGTGGGCCTTAGGAAGCATCACAATGAACAAAGCTAGTGGAGGTGATGGAATTCCCGTTGAGCTGTTTCAAATCCTAAAAGATGATGCTGTAAAAGTGCTGCACTCAACATGCCAGCAAATTTGGAAAACTCAGCAGTGACCACAGGACTGGAAAAGGCTAGTTTTCTTTCTAATCCTAAAGAAAGGCAGTGTCAAAGTATGTTCAAACTACCACATGATTGCACTCATCTCACATGCTAGCAAAATAATGCTCAAAATTCTCCAAGCCAGGCTTCAGCAACATGTGAACTGTGAAATTCCAGATGTTCCAGCTGGTTTTAGAAAAGGAAGAGGAATGAGAGATCAAGTTGCCAACACCCACTGGATCATCAAAAAAGCAAGAGAGTTCCAGAAAAAGCCATCTACTTCTGCTTCATTGACTATGCCAAAGGCTTTGACTGTGGGGATCACAACAAACTGCAGAAAATTCTTTAAGAGATGGGAATACCAGAATACCAGACCACCTGACCTGCCTTAGGAGAAACCTTATACAGATCAAGAAGCAACAGGTAGAACCAGACATGGAACAACGTTCCAAATTGGGAAAGGAGTACATCAAGGCTGTATATTGTCACCCTGTTTATCTAACTTATGTCCAGAGGATATCATGAGAAACACTGGGCGGGATGAAGCACAAGCTGGAATCAAGATTGAAGGGAGAAATATCAACAACCTCAGATATGCAGATGACACCACCCTTTATGGCAGAAAGTGAAGAGGAACTAAAGAGCCTCTTGATCCTGAAGGTGAAATAGGAGAGTGAAAAAGGCGGCTTAAAGCTCAACATTCAAAAAATGAAGATCATGGCATCTGCTCCCATCGCTTCATGGAAAAAATATCGAGAAATAATGGAAACAGTGACAGACGATTTTGGGGGGCTCCAAAGTCACTGTAGATGGTGACTACAGCCATGAAATTAAATGCTGCTTGCTCCTTGGAAGAAAAACTATGACCAACCTAGACAGCATATTAAAAAGCAGAGACATTATTTTTCCAACAGAAGTCTGAATAGCCAAAGCTATGGTAGCTATGGTTTTTCCAGGGTATGGATGTGAGAATTGGACCATAAAGAAGCTGAGCACCGAAGAATTGCTGCTTTTGAAATGTGGTGTTGGAGAAGACTCTTGAGAGTCCCTTCAACTGCAAGGAGATCAAACAAATCAATCCTAAAGGGAGTCAACCCTGAATATTCATTGGAAAGACTGATGCTAAAGCTGAAACTCCAATACTCTGGCCACCTGATGGGAAGAGTTAACTCATTAGAAAAGACCCAGATGCTGGGAAAGATCAAAGGCAGGAGAAGAAGGGGTCAACAGAGGATGATATGGTTGGGTGGTATCACCAACTCAATGGACATGGGTTTGAGCAAGCTCCGGGAGCTGGTGATGGACAAGGAAGCCTGGCGAGCTGCAGCCCATGGGGTCACAGAGTGTTGGACATGACTGAGCAACTGAACAACAGTGCATTAGCTAAACTGAGTAGCCACCCACTCTTCAGTCAAGGGAATACTTTCCAAGCAAGCTGACCAAGGGTCCTCTTTCCTTTCCTGTCATCACACCATTAGGATCAGTGCACTCCAGTAGTTTCCTGCATGGTCAAGGTCAATCACGTGACTGCTCACCATGCCTTAAAGAAGAAGCAGTGCAGGGACTGAGGGCATCCGAAGCTCTGAGCCGTGAAGCAGGCAGCTCAGCCCAAGTCCAGGGTAAAGGCCATGTACATACTCACTCCTGCTACTAATCAGGTAAAGAGGCAAGTTAAACCATCTCTGCATTCCTGGCATTAAGCTTTCCAGAGTATGGTATATTTGGCTTGTTGATATTTTAAGAGTGAATTTTGAATTCATGTTCATAAGTAAACTAAATTGCTTCTTTGCCATATATCAGTTCAGTTGCTCAGTCATGTTTGACCCTTTGTGACCCCATGGACTGCAGAATGCCAGGCTTCCCTGTCCTTCACCAGCTCCTGAAGCTTGCTCAAACTCATGTTCATCGAGTTGGTGATGCCATCCAACTATCTCATCCTCTGTTGTCCCCTTCTCCTCCTGCCTTCAATCTTTCCCAGCATCAGGGTGTTTCCCAANGAAGCTTGCTCAAACTCATGTTCATCGAGTTGGTGATGCCATCCAACTATCTCATCCTCTGTTGTCCCCTTCTCCTCCTGCCTTCAATCTTTCCCAGCATCAGGGTGTTTCCCAAAGAGTGAATTCTTCACCTCAGATGGCCAAAGTACTGGAGTTTCGGCTTCAGCATCAGACCTCCCAGTGACTATTCAGGGTTGATTTCCTTTTGGATGGATTGGTTTGATCCCCTTGCAGCCCAAGGGACTCTCAAGAGTCTTCTCCAACAGCACAGTTTAAAAGCATCAATTCTTTGGTGCTCAGCTTTCTTTATGGTCCAACTCTCGCATCCATACATGACCACAGGAAAAACCATAGCTTTGACTATAGGAACCTTTGTTGGGAAAGTAATGTCTCTGCGTTTTGATATGCTGTCTGGGTTGGTCACAGCTCTCCTCCCATCCCTAGAAGTGTCTTTTTATTTCATGGCTGCAGCTACTCTCCACAGTGATTTTGGAGCCCAGGAAAATAAAGTCTGTCACTATTTCCATTGTTTCCCCACATTTTTTCTATGAAGTGATGGGACTGGATACCATGATCTTAGTTTTTTGAATGTTGAGTTTTAAGCCAGCTTTTTCACCCTCCTTTTCACCTTCAGAATCAAGAGGCTCTTTGGTTCCTCTTTGCTTTCTGCCATAAGGGTGGTGTCATCTGCATATCTGAGGTTATTGATATTTCTCCCTTACCAGGGTCCAGCCCTGGTTGGATGCAGGGTATCCAAAGCATGAACAGCATTGGCGAGAGAGATGTAGAGATATAGANTGGTTCCTCTTTGCTTTCTGCCATAAGGGTGGTGTCATCTGCATATCTGAGGTTATTGATATTTCTCCCTTACCAGGGTCCAGCCCTGGTTGGATGCAGGGTATCCAAAGCATGAACAGCATTGGCGAGAGAGATGTAGAGATATAGAGAGAGATAAAGAAAGAATGTTACAGTTAAGAAAATAGAGGAGAGAAAGAGGTTGATATTCCTTGGTTTACACAGAAAACCAATAAAGCCTCTGCACGGGACTTTCTCTGTTCACAGAGGCTACAGGCACCCTCTCGATGGGGCAAAGGTGCAGAGCACCTTCTCGAGAGGGTCTTAGAAGCCCGGGCAGGAAAGTGAACTCAGAGGGCCCCTGCACTCCAGGGAATCAGCCTGAAAAGGAAAGAGAAAGAAAGAATGACATGGGGAGGCCAAGCGATGGTGAGGCANGGGCAAAGGTGCAGAGCACCTTCTCGAGAGGGTCTTAGAAGCCCGGGCAGGAAAGTGAACTCAGAGGGCCCCTGCACTCCAGGGAATCAGCCTGAAAAGGAAAGAGAAAGAAAGAATGACATGGGGAGGCCAAGCGATGGTGAGGCAAGGCCCATCACTTTATTTTCAGAGGGAGCTTTTATACCCTGAGTTGTACATTGAGCAAAGTGAAAAATGCAGAGTCAGCTCAACATTCCACCATTATTAACTTTCATTGATACCAGGTTTCTTCCTGCATACCGTTTCATAAACAAGGGTCTTATTTTTTGTACATTATCTTCTGGCCCAGGGGCCTGTTGACATTTTATGACCCCTTTTTGATAAAGGTTGGTCGGCTAAAACAGTTACTTTCACTTGAAATGTTTTTTCTTAAATTCTTAGCCTGCATCAGCCTTAAAGTACAGAGTTATATTTTTATGGAGCAAAGATTCAGTGAAGTGAAGTGAAGTTGCTCAGTCATGTCCAACTCTTTGCGACCCCATGGACTGTAGCCTACCAGGCNTTTTTTTTTTTCCAGTTAATGAGCTCCTATTACTGACCATGTTCTGTTTGACATCTGACATATGTTATCTCACTTATTCTTAATTAGACACTTAAAAAAATTTAGATTAGGAACTTTTCTGTCAAGAGCCTATGTTTACCAATACGGGATGCTGAGGTGGGGAGGACACGATGAAGCTCTGGGAGAGCAGGAACCCCATCTATCCATCCACTTTCCATTATGTCCCAGCATCTTGCATGGCCTGGCACAGAACAGGGGTTTAACTGATATTTGCTGACCGCCCAAATGACATGACTTGTCCAGGGGTGGCACAGCTAGGAAGGAATAGAGTCAAACTGAAAGGGAGTTGACTTTGACAATTCAGATTTGACATCATCACGGCTAGAGAAAGTTTATTTTCTTTAATAGAAGAGACTTATGCTCAGTACCAGAGAAGGCAATGGCATCCCACTCCAGTGCTCTTGCTGGGAAGATCCCATGGATGGAGGAGCCTGGCAGGCTGCAGTCCATGGGTTTGCGAAGAGTCAGACTTGACTGAGCAACTTCACTTTCGCTTTTGACTTTCATGCATTGGAGAAGGAAATGGCAACCCACTCCAGTGTTCTTGCCTGGAGAATCCTAGGGATGGGGGAGCCTGGTGGGCTGTCATCTAGGGGGTTGCACAGAGTCGGACACGACTGAAGCGACTTAGCAGCAGCAGCAGCATGCTCAGTACATGTCCTTTGGCCACAGAGCCTTGCTGGAAATGAACAAAGGCTTGGTAGTCGACTGATTTTCATTATCAAGGATGTCATCTTTTTGGTGAGCCAGTCTTTAGATATATGTGAGATGGCAGAAGTGAAAGTGAAGGTCACTCAGTCATGTCGATTCTTTGTGACTCCATGAACTGTAGCCCACAGGCTCACGGAATTCTCCAGCAAGAATACTAGAATGGCTTACTATTCCCTTCTACAGGGGACCTTCCTGACCCAGGAATCAAACCCAGGTCTCCTGCATTGTAGGTGGATTCTTTACCATCTGAGCCACCAGGCTGACAGAATTGGCAGAGTAGGGACTCTATTTCTTTCCCAGTCAGGTGGATGTGATAAGAAAAGCAAACGGCAAACTCTCTTATCATGTATCAATGGCCTTTCACCCTTTGTTAGTTTTGAATTCTGGCTCAAAGGAAATTGGGGAGATTCATTTTTGCTGTATCATTGAGACATGANTTTTTTTTTTTTTTGAGAGGCAGAAATGTTGGTTAATTTTAAATCACTGTTTACCCCTGCTAAATGATGATAAATCTATGCACTTAATATCTGCTTGAAATGGTTTTGGAATATTGTATTCTGTATTATCCACTCAGATTATATTTTTTAAGTTATTGCATTACAGTTGTCCATAATATTATATTATTTCTAAGCTCCTATTTTGTTTCATGGTTGGACTAATTTTCCCTTTTGATAATGTTTATTTGTCCCTCTCCCCCTCCTCTCATCAGTCTTGCCAGAGCAGCTCTATTCTGCTGTCTTGATAAAGTAGCTTTCAGAATTCACGACCCTGTCTATGCCTCTGTTTCCTGTTTTGTTAGTTTAAGCACATAACTATATATGTTATTTTGCTAGTTTCTCTGAGTTTACTTTGTAATTCTCAAACATTTTAATTACATCCTTATTTGCTTTACTTTATGTATTTGCTGTATGTGTACAAGGATTTTCCTCTAAGTGGAGACGACAGCCCATGGGCCAGCCCCAGCCCACACCTGGTTGCACAGAGCAGGTCTCACAGGTGCCCAGACACACCTGTCCACTCAGGTACGGCCCATGGATGCCTTACCTGCACAGTAGCAGAGGCCAGCCCAAACATCAAGACTAGGTCCCATCTGACCCCCTGCAGAAAGCTCACCGCCTGTCTTCACACTACAGTCTTGATGTAGAGCTTTTATGCTGTCATCTTACTTAAAATTCCTCTAGAAAAAGATTTTGATGGTTCCATGTTTATGGGGCTCTTCTTCAATTATGTCTAATTGTGATGTGTGACTTTTGGAGAAAGTGTTCTGTAAACACAGATTCACTAGTAATTGTTGAAATGCATCTAATATCCCATGAATGCTAATGTAGTCTTGATACTTTAGGTGTGCAGTTTCTAGATAGTTATTATATCGAGCTTATTAATTATGTTGTCAAAAGCCTCCACCACTAATTTTGGGCTCTAAAGCCTCTCAGCTGTTGAATGTTGTGTGAAGTTGCTCACTGTGTTCATGTATTTCTCCAGTTTGCGTCAAGATTTCTCAAAAACAGTTCTTTCCTTATGAGGCGACCTTTTCCGTTCTCCATCATGTGTTTGGTTAGTGTGTGCTTGTCTGGCGTGATGGGCTGAGCCGGTCATAGCACGCCAGCTGGTCTCTGGCACATTCTGTATCTTGCCTTCGGTCTAAGTCATGCTCTTGCGGATGTGTCTCTTGCCAACAGCTCTTGCTTCGTGTCTCCAGCTGTTTGTCCATCTGTCTATCGTCTGCCTATCTATCATCTATCATCTGTCTGTCATCTGCCTGTCTATCGTCTATCATCTGTATATCATTCTATCTGTTATTATTGTTCAGTCACTCAGTCATGTCCAACTCTTTGTGACCTCATGGACTGCAGCACACCAGGCTTCCCTGTTCTTCACTATCTCCTGGAGTTTGTTCAAACTCATGTCCATTGAGTTGGTGATGCCATCCAACCATCTCATCCTCTGTCATTAGCTTCTCCTCCCGCCTTCAATCTTTCCCAGCATCAGGGTCTTTTTCAAATGAGTCAGCTCTTCNCCTGGAGTTTGTTCAAACTCATGTCCATTGAGTTGGTGATGCCATCCAACCATCTCATCCTCTGTCATTAGCTTCTCCTCCCGCCTTCAATCTTTCCCAGCATCAGGGTCTTTTTCAAATGAGTCAGCTCTTCACATCAGGTGGTCAAAGTATTGGAGTTTCAACTTCAGCATCAGTCCTTCCAATGAATGTTCAGGGTTGATTTTCTTTAGGATTGACAGGTTTGATCTCTTTGCAATCCAAGGGACTCTCGAGAGTCTTCTCCAGCACCCCAATTCGAAGGCATCAGTTCTTCAGTGCTCAGCCTTCTTTATGGTCCAACTCTCACATCTGCACATAACCTCTGGAAAAACCATATCTTCAACTCTTTGTCAGCCAAGTGATGCCTCTGCTTTCTAACATGCTATATAGGTTTGTCATAGCTATCATTCCAAGGAGCAAGTGTCTTTTAATTCTGTGGCTCCAGTCACTACCTGCAGTGATCTTGGAGCCCAAGAAAATAAAATCTGTCACTGCTTGTAGTACCTACCTATTATCTGCCTATCTGTTGTCAATCGACGTATCTGTCAACTATCTATCATTCTATCTATCTATCCATCTACATACTGAGGGAAATCTTCTCTAGCAAGTGTATTTACTTACCTGTACTTAAATCCACGATACAGTAAATTATCAGTTAGATCACCTGTTCAAGGGTTTTCTATTAACTACCTTCTCAACCCTCACCCACTTCTTCTCTCTCATTTGATGGATTTGATCTTTTTATTGGCTTAAATATGATGCATCATTTCTTTTCTTCAAAGAATTATATCTACATTGAGTCACCTCTGCACTAAAACTAACATTGTATAAATGTACTGAGGCTCTTTAACATCCTCTAAAACAAGAAAAACTGTACAAGATATCAACTTCTGCAATCTCATCCCCATTTCACAAGATCTGCTGGTGGAGGTCTCACAGAGACCCAATAAATAATCCCCTCTACCCCAAGCGAGAGCTGAACCAACCACAAAGTGATATGAAATTAGGCGTATTAAGAGAAAGCTTGGGGGCCTCCCTGGAGAGATTACAATGGGTTTGGCGAAGATTAAAGGACTGAGGTGAGGGGTGGGTGAGTGTCAGAGGAGGAATTGAGAAGGGCTCAAGGAAAGGACCTTCCTTGCCCTCTTTATTAAGTCCCTCTCCTTTAAGTAAATGTCTGTTTTGCTCAGTGTGTCCCCAGGGTGCTCAGGACAGGGTGGTGAGCAGGAGGCCCCGTTCTCTTCTCCGGGAGCCTGGGTTATGGGGGTGCTGTGTCCACCTTCCGACGGACCCTGCAGCTCTCCAGACAGAAGCATCCGAACAGGGGCTGCCGCGCGTGCTGCTGGGCCCCTCAGCAGCCTGTCCCCCGGCCCCCACAGCAGTGGGGCTTCAAGGCTTCTAGGTCTCATCACTGGAGCAGAGGGCGTGGGCGGTCGGGGCTGCTGCCCGCGTGAGCTCTCCCAACTGAGAGACAGAACATATGCAGGACGTCCAGGAGGCAGATTTTCGCTGATTGGATTTCATGGATGGCAAGTCGACATCATCAATCAGGGTGACGATGTGTAAACTGAAGCTCTCCTTAAGCAAAGGTAGGAAGAGAGTTACCTCGTTGCCGAGCTCTGCTCAGACAGATGGGCCAGGCTGGGCAGTTTTGCATCGGGCAAAAAGTGTGGCTGTGGAGTGTCCCCTTCCTCTCCCCGCCCCTTGCTTGATTCCGCTCCAGCTCCAGATCTGAGTAGAATATCGGGGCGGGCGGCTGATGCTGGTGGTCCCGGCCTTCCCGTCCATACACTGTGGGTTGGAGCTCTTTCTACTGTACATGCTCAGCCAGGACCTGGGGGACCCCACGCGGCCAGCCCTGTGCTGAGGAGGTGAGCCCACGGGGCGTGCTCACTGAGCCTGTGGGCCCCTCCCCAGGACACGTAACTCGAGCGCACTTCTCTTTCATGACCCTTCACAATTGTTTTTAAAAATCGAGTTTGCCTCACCCCTCCTCTCCCTGTCTTCTCCTGGGAGCAAAAGTGCATCCTGTTGAAACCACGTGGGTCAGGCTGAAGGCTGGAAGGCGGCGTCTGGGGGTCCCTGGGGGCACTGTGCTCCTAGGTCCTGCACTTGCGGCCAGCTGAGAGTCCCCAGGAACACCTGTCCCGCCATCCGTTGCTTGCCCAGCGCTAGCATCCACCTGGTTTCTTTGGGCTTGGAATGAGCCTTACTGTTCTAGCAGCTGGAGCTGAAGATGTAAACCTAGGAAATGTCAGCCGCCCCCTGTCTGAGTCAGAAGGACACTGGCCACGGAGCCAAGGAGGGACCGGGCAGGTGGGCAGCCAGCGCCTGGATCCAGCTGCTCCTGCAGCTGCCTTGGGCCAGAGACTGACTGTGCCCTCCCACCCCCAGCAGTGAGCTGCACTTGCTGCCTTTAGTGCACAGAGTGGGCATTTCTCCAGACAGCTCAGAAGACTTCACGAAGTTTTAAACAAGCCACCCATAAATAAAAGCGTGCACACTCAGTAATTCAGCCGTGTCTGACTCTCGGCGATGCCATGGACTGTAGCCCCTGAGGCTCCTCTGTCCATGGGATTCTCCAGGCAAGAATACCGGAATGGGTTGCCATTTCCTCCTCTAGGAAGTCTTCCCGAACCAGGGATCAAACCTGCATCTCCTGCATTGGAGATGCCCCTGAAGACCCATTGTTCTGCAAGCCAGCGTCCTTGACTCCATGCTGTGGTCCTTTCCTGTGGGTGGGGACCTGGGGACTTGTCCTCTATCGCTGCCTGCCACGGGACCTGCCCACTGGGCACAGGGCCTGGCTGGGCTACCTGACTGGGCTGCCTGGCTGGACGGTCTCCCAGGGTCTCTCATAAGGACTGAGAGGGAACGTGGGAGACTGTGGGCTCCTCTCCAAGTCTCACCCTCTGCTGGCCCCCACGTCCTGCCACGTCCTGCCTGATTCAGGCCAACCAGCAGGTGTCTGGAGGGCCGGCGTGACCTGGGTTGGGGTGGGGGCCGCATCGCTCCTGATGCCCCTTCTCCGTGGAGAGTCCCTCGGCTCGGGCAGCCCAGCCTTCTGCTCTGCTTCCACTTTAGTGACTGGCCTGTCAATGCAAATCAAATAATACTCAAGCTAAGGAGAAAAAAAAAGGGAATTTTATCTTAGCCAAACTGAGGATTACAACCTGAGAAACAGATTCTCAGAAGCTCTGAGAACTGAGCCATTGATCAGGAATTGGAGATGTAATTTTATACATTTTTGAGACAAAGAGTTTATGTACCATATCGACAGGTTAGCAGCATATCCATAGTTCTATCAGCAGAGTTTTTTTCTGTTTTTTTCTTTCTTTTCAATTAGGCATGTTCAGACAAGTCTTTGGTCAATGTGACCTCTTGTATCCTTGTATGAGATGAAAAAGAAGCGTGTCGATCATAGAATGATAACGTTATAATGCTGGCATCCAGAGAGAGGGGCCGCCCTCTCCTCCCAGGCTGACGCTGCCTGTCCCGAGGGCTCTGGACCGTGCAGGATCTGGATGCAGGGGCAGGGCCAGCCACCAAGGGGCTTGTCGCTTGTCTTCCGTGTCTCTCTTTCTGTCTCAGTCTGATTGTCCTGCCACAGGATATTTACGGCTTTCTTCATCAAGGTGGCTTGTGCTCTGCTCCGCTCCTCAGGAAAGAGCAAGTTTGGGGGTGGGAGCCCCGCATGCAGGCTGCAGTGTCCTCCACGGTCTCAGTCGGGGCGGAAGGCAGGGAGCTGACGTACAGATGCACTAAGGGACTGTGTTCTCAAAGCAGGTTCTCCCAAAGTCAGCTCTGTTGTAGAAGCGATGATAATCTAACGCCCAAGCAGCAAATCCCTTTTCTGTCTTCTGAGGGAAAGTGAATTCAGTGGGAGAGGAGACACTGCCCCGTCCAGACCCTGCCGCCCAGCTCAGTGCTGGAGCCTGAGGATCCTGGCAGTCCCTGGGGGTGGAGCCTCGGCAGACTACATGCATTCACTAACTCAGAAGTTCATCCCCTGAGATATAAATTTCCATCGACAGCTCACTGAACCTGCCTCCCTGCCTGGAAGAGCCAGGCCTCTTGTCCAACTGGTGAGAGAGCAGGTCCAGGGGTTTAGTCTGCAATGGGCAGGCGCGGGGCTCCGGTCTCCTCCCAGGGGAAACGCCCCTCATGATGGAGCATCCCGATGACTCTGCTTGTTCAGTGAGGCGTCTCTGGGCCGTGAGCTTCAGTTCCCTTGCAGGAAAGCTATGGACCCTGATCAGGCACCTCTGTGAGGGCCCCGGGGTGGACACGTGGGGTCATGACCAGGGTCAGGCAGCATCCCTGCCCAGCCCAGAGCTGCCAGGTCTGGAGGAGACTCCCCAGCATTGGAGCAGGCCCAGCGTCTCTTTAGTGGGAGGCGGCTGGTTGCCCTGGGGGTGTGGGATGGGGGCTTTCCCTGCACCCAGGAAGCCTCCAGAGGAAACACTTTTCCTGTCACTGTCCTGAATCTCATCGAACAGTAGCGGCTTCTGAACCCCTCCCTGATGCTTGAAAGGAGAATTTCTCATCATGGAAGAGCATTTCCTCGGCACACGGAACGCTTGGGCCTGACTCACCCTGAGGGTTAAGTCGGAGCCCTGGGCCCAAATCTCTCCTTGGGATTTCGGAGAAGCCAGCCCTGGGTGAGCTGTCCTCTCCCAGCTGAGTCTCATCTACTCCATCCTCTGCACCTCCTTCCACTGGGCAGTCTGGGGTTCTGGCACCAGACCTTCTCAAGAGATTCGTTCTCTTTGGGAAGAAGACTTGGGAACCTGGCAGAGGAATGAGATCAAAGCCCAGATTACTCAGCAAACATGCGGTTGAGGGCAGGGTGGCAGCCCCGAGCATGTGGCCCTGGGTGGTCCTCCCTTAGAGCGTGAGGACAGGGCTGCTCAGGGTCTGGCCCAGGACGCTGCAGGCAGAAGATGCTCAAGACACAGTCTTTGGGTGAGCGATGCTGGCATGAGCCCGTGCTTGGCTCAGAAGCTGGGCCAGATGCCCCCCGAGGTCTCTGTCACACACTGTGAGGGTGTGGCTAAGGGTGAGTGCTTACGTCTGTCTGGGCCGGCTTTCAAAGGGGAATTCCAGCCCCGCTCACTGTCTTACATCGCATTAGACGCTAGGAAGGGTGAGGAGTGAGGCTTCTGAGCCCCCCTCGGAGAAAACAGCACCCACCCCCGGAGTCTGTGAGGTCACTCAGTGTCCTGGCGTCTGTGAGATTCGACACAGGGCTTCACACAGGAATTACCAAGTACATGGAAATGCCTCTCCTTTCCAGGCATCCTCAATTTCAGATCCTGTTTTTAAAAACAATTTAGCTTTTCCGAGATCAGGTCATGATTTTAAAACCAATGAGAACATCTGCAGGGATGGATCTCATCTGTGGCCACAATCCACCAAAACGCAGCTAGATTTTGATGCTTTTATACTAAGATGCTCAGAACTGAGGAGAAATGTTTTCATTGTGCTGAAATACACAGTGAGCAATAAATCAAAAGGCTGAGACATTTTCCTAAACTCATATTTAGGGCCCAATGACGAATCAACCTTCAATCTCTCCTGAAGGCTGCACACAGGAGGGCCACAGGAGAAACAGCACCGGGTCCCTGAGCCGGGAAAAGACGTCGTGAAACAGGTGGGCAGAAATCATGCCATAGGGTGATTTACATGCAGTTTACCGAACGTTTCCTGAGAGCCTGTGAACCACAGCTCCGTGATAGATGGGAGTGACCTTGAGAAACTTCTGGAAAGACTTTAGACATGACTGTATTCAGGCAATCACATGATCACCACTAACAGCATTTGCTGGACTCCCTGCGGCCGGATTGAAGGGCAGAATTTCAGGATGTAGGACACGGTGGTGACAGGCCAAGTGTTTGGAAGGCGTAAGCGTCAAATGGAGACCCGCAACCTAACCGTGGTTCTGCCTGTGAGTTCTGGAAAGGACTCTGTCTTCCACAAAGCGAAGATGCCCACAGAGAGAGATCCACTGCGGCACTTCCTGGGCAGACAGCACACTCCTGGGAGGGCCTGTTCCCGCTGACCTTATGGGATAAAAGAACTCAGCTGGCCTGGCGCGGGTGTTTCAATAGGGCAGAAATGAGCAGAGAAGGAGCAGCTGGAATTGTTGAAAACTTAGTCGTTTCAGACACGGAACAAACAATCGAATTGATTGCAGCTCCCTCACTCCTGCCACGTTCAGGGAGGGCAGACCTGCCTCAGGAAGTCTTGCACGCAGCCGAGGGTGAGAAGTCTCTGCAGTCGAGAGTGGGCTTAGTCCTCTGAGGACTGAGGACACTGAGCAACGACCTCTTGGCAGGGGGTAAAGTTTAATTCCATCTTCCCCATCATATGTGTAGCAAAAGAAGAATAAATAAGAGAATTTCCAAGAGATGTAACCAGGTGTAAAGCAGCGGCAAGACCAGCTTTATTCAGAGTAGGGGTGAAGGATCTGGTGGAGAGCCCGAGGGAGGAGGCCCTGGACTTGGCCCCAGGTACCCGGGCACCTCTTGCTCTCTAGCCTGGCACGCTGTGTGGAGATGGTGATGACCTTGGCGTGAAATGGGGGGAAAGGGGAACAGGACACCGGAGTTGGATTCAACACCGTGGAGACGGACAGCACTTAACCCCTGCTTTTCCTGGGACAGGCTCAGCAGCCGGGCAGCTCAGAGCGCGGGTGCACGCTCCCAGAAGGGCTCCCTCATCTTTGACTTGCTCCCTCGCCGGTGTGGGGGTGTCCAGGTTGTGGGGTCTCCACTCCTCCCTTCCTCCACCCTCTAGCACTTGCCTCGTGGAATTTATTCTTTGTCCACTCACCTCTGCCTCTCTGCTCTAAAATAAGATCCAAGAAGGTCACTTCTTTGCTACATGAACCTCAGACAGGGTCTGTGGATGTACACCTGTGTAAACTCATGGAGAGCTTCCGGGAGATATTGACTACCTTCTGAACCCAGTCTTCAAGCCTGTTTTCACTTTCATTGGCTGTTTCAGGAACACGGGCTTCCCTGGTGGCTCAGTTGGTATAGAGTCCACGTGCAATGCAGGAGGCCCTGGTTCGATTCATGGGCTGGGAAGATCTACTGGAGAAGGGATAGGCTACCCACTCCAGTATTCTGGCCTGGAGAATTCCGTGGACTGTAAATAGTCCACGGGGTTGCAAAGAGTCAGACATGACTAAGCGACTTTCTCTTCACTTCCAGAAACACACGTTAGTATCAGTGACTACCCTGCCCCATCGTTTTTAATACCCACGTGGGACTGGATTATGCAGGCGGGCCATCATTCATGCAACCACTCCACTATTGTTGGATGCTTCACTGTTCTCTAAGTCTTCACTGAGAAAACATATCCTTGTAAACACATCTCTTATCTGATTGCTTCCAGGGGATAAGTGACTGAGTGGGCACTGGATACTGTGTCTCCAGAGGTGCTCAGGGGAGCTGGCCAGGCTCAGGCCCGGAGCCACCAGGAGCAGTGTGGGGGGCAGTCCCCTGCTTGGGGACCACACGTGGCATCGTCGATGACCTTATGTTGGAGACGGTAGCTTTTGCGTGTGGCTTTGACACAGGAACATACTTAACGTGCGTATTTTCACTTATATTTCTACTCATGCAAATTACTGATCCCTTTTCTTAAGGATATTCTTAGTTACCCCTTTGGAGACAAAGGTGGTTTATGAAAGTGTGAAAGTGAAAGTGTTAGCCACTCAGTCGTGTCCGACTCTTCGCGACCCCATGGACTGTAGTCCCCCAGATTCCTCTGTCCATGGGATTCTCCAGGCAAGAATACTGGAGTGGGTTGCCATGCCCTCGTCCAAGGGCTCTTCCTGACCCGGGCATTGGACCTGGGTCTCCTGCACTGCAGACAGATTCACTATCATTTTAGCCGCCAGGGAAGCCCACAGTAGTTTGTAGTGAGTGCTTTTATCTGGATGGTAGGAGCAAACACATTGTAGAAACGCAACAAATATTTGCTAAATCTACCCGCTGGCGTATCAGGAGTTTCATGCGGAGGCTGTTTTGCTCTAAGGTGTTAATTGTGTGTCTCAATAATGATTTCTATTAATTAGGCCATTTGTTGTCTGAGTCTAAGCTCAAGGCCACTTTGGATATGGCTCCTATCCTAAGAAGAGGCCAACCAGCATTGACCTTGGGCTTCAGTGAGACTGGAGGAGGACAGTGAGTTCCCCACGTTAAATCGCTCCAGGGCAGAATCAGGTTCAATAACCATTAGGAGGTAGCGATTGTGAACTCAATGACTTTAACGGTTTTGGATAAATGTCTCCGGTAACGAGAAAACCTTCAGTACATTTTATTTTGGAAGGTTTTCCTCCTCAAGTAATTGATTGGAGACATATGGATAGAAACAACATAAAATAAAAAGAAAGGGAAAACTTGATGATTTGTCTTATTTAATTTTAAATTTTATTTAAGAGCATGGTAATACGATTAATAGATTCTGGTGGCTAGTGGTATAGAACATGCCTGCCAATGCAGGAGACACGGGCTTGATCTGGGGTTGGGAAGATCCCCTGGAGGAGGAAATGGCCTCCCACTCCAGTACACTAGCCTGGAAAATCCCGCCGGCAGAGGAGCCTGGCAGTCTTCCGTCCGCTGGGCTGCGAGAGAGTCAGGTGCAGCTTGGGGATGGAGCATAGCCTATGTCCTAAAGGAAAGTTGAATGGAAGACTACTGTAAAAAAAAAAAAAAAAAAAAAACTTCTAAGATTTTTATCATTAATTCCTTTAGTTTATCATCAGCGCATTCTGTGCCTCCAGGAGTGAAGCCCTGAGTCTGTGTTGAGGCAGAAGTGCTGAAAGGTCCCTCAGGATGAGTGGAGGCATCCACCGAAATCTGTCGTTCCCAGAAGGCCCTCTGGACAACATCCACACCCCGATGAAAGGGTGCCTGGGCCCCCGGGTTGCCCTTTTCTGAAGCTTAGACATTTTTCCTGACAGTTTAAGGCTAAAGGAGGCTGGAAGGAGCATCTAGGAAGAACACTCTGGGGACCATGGGGGTGAGGACAGGTCCTCCATCTGGGGGTTCTTGGAGGAATCGCCTGGATCCCATGCAGGCTGTCTGCTGCTTCTGCGCCTCCTGTCTGGGAATCATGAGCATGAGGAAAGACCATGAGCTGGAGTCAACATCCGGTGCCTTGTCCTCGCCTCCACACTCAGTGCTGGGGCTCAGCTCGGCTCTGGGAGGACCTGCTGCTTCCTCCTCTGGTCCAGGCACCACTTTGCACATTGGTGCAGGGACCGGAGACTCCACCTAGGAGATGAGGCTCTCAGACCCACCAGCTCCGAGGACCCCAGCTCAGGGGGTCAGGGCAGTGAGTCCCAGGCTTGGAGATGAACAAATCTTCCAGCGCGGGAAGCTTGGGGGGCGTGCGGAGACCCCTCACAGCCTCTTGGGTGAACAGATGAGCATGCGGTTCCCAAGGACAGAGACAAAAGTGTGAGTAGGTCTAAAGCGGCCCCTTCCCTAGGATTGAACAGAACCCAGCGCAAGAACAGTGCGGAGGGGCTGTGCCGTGGCTCCAAGGGGCAAACTGCCCGACAGCACCCACCCCTGAGCCTGCCCTTGCCTTGGGTCCCCAGGAGAGAGTCGGGATCATAAAGGGACCGAGGTCCTGGAGTGGCGACAGCATTTAGGTCAATCCCGTAATGCAGAGCCTGCCCCAGAGCAGAGGCAGGTTCTGCAGGTTAAGTCTGAAAGCTTGCCCACGCGGAGGCAATGGAAACGAGTGCTAAACAGACACAGTCATGTGCGCAGCAAATGCCTGCGAGCATCACCATAAGACATCAACGGAACAGGATGGACATGGGAGGGAGGGTGATGGAGCTGGAGGGGAGCGTGGCCACGGACACGGGGCTCGCGAGGGAGCCCAGGAGGGGAGCCTGGGAGGGGAGCCCGGGACAGGGCCCGGAGTGGGCACGCGGAGGGCGAGGCAAAGGTCTGAAAGCAAAGCGCTGCTGTGTATCACGTGTGGAAAACAAAAGGGAGGTTAGAGACAGACGGGAGAGCGGATGTCATGGAAATAACGCACAGCAGCTGTGCCCAGCATACAGGCGCTTCACACCCACTAGCTGACAAATGCAGGTTCAGACCGATTCCAAGTGGATCACTGTAGAAAACAGAGAATTAGGCAAAACGACACAGGTTAGAAAAAAGAAAGATGGACAGTTATAGTGTGCACACTCATGACAGGCATGAGAGTCAGTATTATCTTGCATTAAACAAAACCACCCAGGCTCCCCAGGGGGCACCAGTGGTAAAGAACCCAACCGCCAATGCAGGAGACGTAAGAGGCCTGGGTTCAGCCCCTGGGTCAGGAGTGTGCCCTGGAGGAGGGCACGTCAACCCACTCCAGTATTCTAGCCTGGAGGATCCTGTGGACAGAGGAGCCTGGTGGGCTACAGTCCACGGCGCTGCAGAGTCAGACACAATGGGAGCAACTCAGCTGACACACACACAGAAACAGCAGAGCTGGCTCATGAGAAGCTCCCGGATCAAGGGCTTTGCATGAGAGTTTCCTCTGCCGCAGTTAACACACTGTCCAGCCCCCTCCCCCCCCAAACCAAGTTCTATTCTAAACACGTGTGGAAATGGTGAGGAAAGATGCTAACACATTATTATCATAATAATTGATGTTGGGTCAAATAGACCCAAAACAAAAACGATGTGAAGGACACTGGGGTCTTGGTGTGGAACCTTCCCAATTGCAGAGTCAGTGACGGGGCTGGGGTGGGCGGGTGCGCCCAGCTCTAGAGGGCTGTGTGGGGGCACCTCTGGCCTCCACCCCACTGATTCCAGCAGCATCTCCGTTATGCAAGACCTGTCCCCATCACTGCCCAGTGTGTCTGGGGACAAAACTGCCTCGGTTGGAACCGCTGCAGTGACACCGTGGGGAGATCAGCTTGGGCTCTAAGAGAGGGGCTCCCACAAGCACCGAGCAAGCGCCTGGTTAATACCTGTCAAATAGGAATCAGTGCCTATGCTTTTTCAGGGTTAAAAAATGTTCAAGAAAACTTCAGTAAATTATGAAAACAGAAATTACACAAACGACATTCATTTTCCAAGATACAATAAAATTTAAATCACAAGCAAGAGTCATTGTAGATAAAGGAAGCATTAGAATAATAATCATATTTTTAAAATAATANAAAATGTTCAAGAAAACTTCAGTAAATTATGAAAACAGAAATTACACAAACGACATTCATTTTCCAAGATACAATAAAATTTAAATCACAAGCAAGAGTCATTGTAGATAAAGGAAGCATTAGAATAATAATCATATTTTTAAAATAATAAAAAAGAATGGTAAACATATAAACTACAGCTGAGGTGGCCAAAGTTGTATCTAGAGGTTAATTGCTTTTTTCACACAAAGGACAGGAAAAAAGGAAGTGAACTAAATATTTAGCATATGAAAATTGGAAAATGAATAAAAACACCTTTAATTTCTAAGGACATTAGAAAAATTAATTCTTTTTGAGAAAAATTAGAAACAGATTTCTTACAAATTCAAATGTAGACAAGGCAAAATGAAAGGACTAAGAAAGGAAAAATAGCACTGAGATTTTGAAGAAAGAAAGGAATATTCTAAGTTTCCGAGAAAAATGGGTCTCTCATGGACTGACTGCTTTCACAGGCTCACCCAGCCTCTGTTTTGGTTTATCTGCTCTCTCCACTTCTCTTCCTCGGAACACACACACACACACACACACACACAAATACAAAATAACCCAAATCAAGATACTCTGGCCAGGCAAATAGAAAGGAGGAAATGAGGGATGAAATCATGACATGTCTACCTTAAAAACATTAAGACCTTACAGGAAAAAATTGTTTTCATTTTCAAGCAATGCATTGTCTTGTATACTTGTTTGAAAGCATAGATTAAGGCAGAAAGCACAGACAGGTGTTATTCCAAAATTAGAAAAGGACACTAAAATAAGGGAACAGACGCTCTCATTTATGAACACAGATGTGAATACTTTATACATAATGGAAGTTCTGTAGCATATTCAAAATGTCCCACCACTGCCAAGTGAAGCTTTGACATCAATGGTCATCTTGACAGGCGCTGGAGTGACACTTTTGGGGCCAAATGTGTCTGCTTTCTTACATGTGTATATCTCCTAATAGTTCTAACAATTATTTCTTCTTGCAAGTCTTCTCCGCCGCTCACCATGATTGTAACAATTTTTGCCCACACATCCTTCAGAAACACGTGGATTTGCCCTTCATGTTTAGACATTGAATCTGTATGAAACTTACATGGGCGTAAGCTCTGAGTTAGTGACTGGAATCACTGCGGTCACTTCAGGACAGTGCATGGAATTCCGTTTTCTCCTGGAATAAAATGCCCCCTGAGGCTGCATGAGTATACATGACTGACACATTTCGTAAAGAGTCAGGTTGTTTATTATTTACTAATTTCTTTAAATTCAATAAAATCAGTTTGTAAACAATATAGACAGTGTAACCTCAGTTTCGGGGGAAACGGTATATTGTCATAGAGGAGCCTCAGAGAGTATTGTACGAGGTATTAAGAAACTGCTGAGTTACAACTGGTTTATGTTCATTTTGTGTACAGTTCTGCATTTCAAAGCTCTTCTAGAATAAATGTGTGATTCTTCTCCAACCTACCCCTATCTGCTTCTTTAACATGGGCTTCCCAGGTGGTACTGGTGGCAAGGAACCTGCCTGCCAGCGCAGGAGTCACGCGAGACTTGGGTTCGATCCCCGGGTCAGGAAGGTCCCCTGGAGGAGGGCAGCGCAGCCACCTCCAGTGTTCTTGCCTGGAGAATCCCATGGACAGAGGAGCCTGGCGGGCTGCAGTCCACGGGGTCACAGAGTCGGACTGAAGTGACTTAAACATATTAACCCCTGTGGGGGATATACTCTCTGAAAACACCGCCTGAGGAGGTCAGTCAAGGTCAGATGAGGGCACTAGCAAGTGCTTCAGCCCCAAAGTGGACATGGGAGATGACACGCTCATCACCCAGACCCCCACCCCACCCCGACTCCGTGGCGTCCCTGCTGGTGGGNGCGGGTGAGCGGGGTGGGGGCGGGTTAGGAAGTTTCGCAGGAAACCTTCCATGGCTCCAAAGCTGTGTGAGAGCTGCCAGGGCGGAGGGCCCTCCCTGGAGCTGGTTTGAAGACAGGAATCTGGGCAGGTCTCCCCTCTGCTCTGAGCTGACCCCTGGTGACTTTGCAACAGTTCCTTAAAGCACATCTGGCCTGTGCAAGGAGGGTTCTGAGCAGGCTGGGTCCCTGAGTCCAGCTGTGGCTTCTCTGTGAGGCTAGTGAGGACAACTCTTTCCACAAGGACCCAGTAGCGATACCACGGGGGACCCGTAGGAGTGGCCAATGCAAATAACCTAAGAACAAAGATTACAAGGAAAAGCACTGGAGAAATTAGGAAGTTATGGGTTTGATTTACTTCCTCTTAAATTTGTAGTATTAGGGTAACATTTGTTGTTGTTATTCAGTCGCTCGGTCACGTCCGACTCTTTGTGACCCCATGGACTGTAGCATGCCAGNAAGATTACAAGGAAAAGCACTGGAGAAATTAGGAAGTTATGGGTTTGATTTACTTCCTCTTAAATTTGTAGTATTAGGGTAACATTTGTTGTTGTTATTCAGTCGCTCGGTCACGTCCGACTCTTTGTGACCCCATGGACTGTAGCATGCCAGGCCTCCCTGTCCATCACCAACTCCCGGAGTTCACTCAAACTCATGTCCATCAAGTCGGTGATGCCATCCAACCATCTCATCCTCTGTTGTCCCCTTCTCCTCCTGCCTTCAGTCTTTCCCGGCATCAGGGTCATTTCCAATGAGTCAGCTCTTCGCATCAGGTGGCCAAAGTATTGGAGCTTCAGCTTCAGGGTAACACACACATGTGTAATATGAAATACAATATCAGTTTAGTCATTTAAATGCATAATTTAGGGACATTAAGTATGTTCACATCATTGTACAACCATCCCCACAATCCATCTCCAGAGCTTTCTCCTCTTCCCAAACTGAGACCCTGCCCGCCTTAAACACTGACTTCCCTTCCCCTCCCCGCCTCCCCTGC
>SJYV01006871.1:0-17585 GCA_006410875.1 Neotragus pygmaeus
TTTTTTTTTTTTGGTACCAAAGTCTGTGAAAATCAGTGTGTTTCTGACACACACAGATCAGCTCGATTCAGACCAGCCGCCCACAGGACCGCATGGGACAGCGCAGCGTGGAGCCCAGGAGGGGCTGAGCATGTCTACCAGACCCTAGCAGACAAACCCTGTGGGGCTAAGGAGATCAACCACATCAAACAGAGCTTGCATTTTCCTATCTTTGGTATAGTATATAATACCTAACAGGTAATACTGCAGCAAGAATTGGTCGGTATCATCCATACCGACTAGACTCAGTATTTATCCAAAATAAGAGCAACCAAAAATTATTATACACCACTAATAGTCATTCATTTTATATTTATTTCTGTGGTTAATTTTGTTTATTAGGATTTGAATTACATATCAATCTCACATAGACTCTAATAATCTCAAAAAAAGAAAATATAACCTGACATAACAGTAAGTACACAAAAAATCTGAACTACAAGTTACAATTGATTAAACTACACCTTTGGGCAAAGAAACAGGGAATAGAAAACAAAATATTTCTCTATTATGCTAAACTTCTCACTTCACAGGACCTGACATTAGGAAGTCATGTTTAATAGCTTTCTTGTAATTTTTTTCTTATAAAAGGTTAACTGCATTCTCTAAATAGGATGACCACCTATTATGACAACTCAGTTACAAGTGAATATAATTTTAAGTAAACATAGTATTAAAGTGATGCTATATTTACTTCAGAACAAGTCAATGGGGATAAAGCACAAAATATGACTTGTGTTACATCTGTTACTAAGGTAACACTGAGTATTACACAGTAGGCAAATTCTTGGACCCCGAGCTCAAAGAATAGGGCAGAAGATGAACAGAAACCGTTTCTGAACTGCAAAGTCATCCCGGAGCAAAGCACATGCACCCGTGTTTCTGCAGCTCTGAGTCTGCTCTCATTTCCTGTGTGGAGAAGCTCCTGAATCATATCACTCTCATCCACTTTTGTGGGCCGCCCCACAGTGCAGCAAGTGGTCAGATGAGACACAAGAGTGAAATGGAGATAGGATGGTGGATGGGCAGCTGCTACCTCATTTCAAGCCTGACAAGGACTTCAGCTTTACCAAGTGTTAGGAAGTTCTTAACAACCAAAACTCATTGGACCTTAATGTCCATTTACTATGCACTCAAAAGACAGTGCTTCTGGAAGATAGGCCCCCTCCCTCGAGCATCCCATCGGACGCTCAGCCACAGGGACCCTCAGGCTGAATCGCTAGTCGAGGTCCTCTGTGGTCTCCCGGCCCAGGACTCCCCTCCCCGGCCCCGCTCAGGCTCACACACAAAGCGGCCCAGCTGTGGAGGACGAGCTTTACATACTCACACCTTCACAGTCACACTGTCTCCGTCTAAACTCTCCCGAGGAAGATGCCATCCCCTGCCAAGCTTTGCACCTCCCAGGCCACCCGTGCTGACCCCAGTCACGGACACTGAACACCACGACAGTCACCACGGTCCCTCACACGTGCAGACTCACATCTGGCGTTTCTGTAGAGAAGGAAGGGGTCCTGTAGCAGGAAGTCCAGGTCTTTGGTGATGGGCTCTGTCCTGTTCTCCATGCTCAGCCTGTTCATGATGGTGAAGCCGTGCTTCGGAGACGCGGACCTAGAGGTCGTCGGGACAGGGGACACGGAGAGGGCGTTCAGAGCAAAGCGTTTCCAGGACAGGGGCGGCTGTCGTACTTTCAGCCTTCCTGCCCCTTCACCGTGGGCCGCACCAAGGGGCGCACGCATACGGTGAAGTCCAGCCCTATGAATCTGGGGGGAATGGGGGGTGCACAGACACACAGCTCGTTTCCCTACCTAGGCTGCAAGCTCCTTTAAGGCAGACATGGTAACCACTTTAAAAAAAATTACTGACACATACTTTTAAAGAAGCTTGACGGTTGATATACAGTGTATATCACAGTCACAGGAAATGCTACTGTTGGTCTGAAGTTCAAAGTTGCGTAATTTCTTACAGAAATGATGTAACTCTGGTCAATGAACTAGTGAGGATATACAGTACAATTAAAAGTTTATACAATTTAAAGCAAAGAGCAGATATCTACTTTTCTTCAAGATAAAGCCAACAGTCTCACAGATAAGCTACTGTAACATTTTTTGTCCATAAAACTGTGCATTTAGTGACTTTTTATTTGTAATTTTGTTCAATAAATCTGCAGCGCCTACTCTCTGTCAGGCAGGGAGAAGCCTGATCACACAGAAACTAACAAGTGCATCTGTCTACACTTGGAGGTTAGCCAGACACCAACCCAACTGTGCAACTTCTGTAACAAAACAAGGCACACTTGCAGGACTGCAGATTCACTCTGGGGCCGTGGGACACGCCCACAGGGATGGTGTGCCCAACCCGGAGAAACGGGGTCTGGATCTCAAGTTTTATTTCACCTCCAACCATCTGATTTACTAACCACGGTTTTGAGATTTATTTTAAAACTGATGGAAGGCCATCCTTGCCTAAATTATTTTACTGAGTGGTAGAGCAGTGCTGGGCATATAAGCAATACCAGATGTAATCACAACTATCACTTCAAGTTAAATTCTGGGGCAGTGTGAAGAGTGACTCCCAAAGCTCTCAACAGAGTGTGCTCTGAAAACCACCACTGGGCGTAACTCTATTACAGATATGCAGACATAGGGGGAAGCAAAGATATAGATTTTAAAATGGGATTAGGTGTTTTTACAGAATCAGAATTTGATCCCTCCAGTATTTCGGCAGCTCTGCAAAGCCTCTGTGGCTGTCCAGGCACTGCCTGTCACCTGATCCCGGGGAAGGTCTAGCCACACCGTGGTTTATCTTCAAAGGTGAATGGGCGTATAAACACAGATGAGAGAGTGTATGTGTGTCTGTGTATGAGAAGAGTCTGCACCAGGTCTCTGTCCTGTATCTCTGAAATCTGCTGATGGTGACGGGACTCAGCTATGACATTTTACGTGTATGTTTATGTGAACAAGAAGTTTAGCTGTTAAGACAGTACTCACACTACATATCTTTGTGTGTTTATGTTAACTATACAGATATTAACAATATGTGGTAAAAATTACCCCAAAACATGAATTTATTAAATCTCTCCTAATACTTATTTTGTTAGCTATACAACGGAGGACTCAGAGATATCTTTAATCTTGGATCATGCTTCTTTAAAGAGTCAGAGGCGGGAGTGGCCAATAACACTCTCTTCCAGACACTGCTTAAATGATGGTAACATTCTCAACAGTGTACTCCTAGCTCCTCATCAGTTCACTATATTCAAGCACTTTGTACCACTCACTCGAGCTGAAGAATAAATATTTAATTCTGTTTTTAAAAGAACACAAAGATTTAAGTTCAGCACATGGCAATCCATTCCGGTACTATTGCCTGGAAAATCCCACGGACAGAGAAGCCTGGTAGGCTACAGTCTGTGGGGTCGCAAAGAGTCGGACACGACTGAGCAACTACACTTCCTACTGGAGTTCACATTATATTCTGTAATTAGCATTCACCACACTAGACAGATGACATTATTCAGTATTCCCTTCCCTTGACTAGTAACTAGTCAACTAGTTACTTCAAACTCAGACTCAGTGCTTGCACTTCTCTGAACTATAATGAAACTCCACTCGAGGAAGGGTGACACACACAGCTAAAGGCGTGACTCAAAGGCTGTCAGCTTCTTTATAAAAGTGAAGGACTCTTACCTTGTGTAAACAAATAAGGTTCCCTCCACATCAGTCTTTTCCTAAGAAAGAAAACAAACAGCAACGTGAGCATATTCTCTTCATTAATGAGGAACAGTCACAGAGGTCAGAGAACACAAACATCTTAGAGAACAGGGACTCGATTCTGTTTCAAGTGGGGGGTAATTCTTAGGGAAATGCGAAAAGCAGACTTTGCCAGTGGTGACTCTGCTGCTTAAACAGCAGGAAGTGCCCTCCTATTGCCATTTACAAACAAACCGCTGATGCCCCTCTTTACCAACCACAGGGGCCACAACACCTCTGGCTGGACAAAGGAAACAAACACACTCCACAGCCACCTAAGAAAGAAGGGACGGTAGTAAAGGTGCTGTCCACCCCTGTCTCTGGGCGGGGGCACAGCCAGCGCAGAAACCACGGTGTCACACGTCCCTCTCTGCCTCCGTTTTCCGGTTTCCTTTTCTCTCGTCATGTCCTGTCACCTAGGAGAATAGAGGACCTGCCTGTAACCCTACCTCATTTACTACACAGAAGACAGCAATGCAGCCGCAGTTCTCAGACAAATTAATCACTTATTTGGTGCAGAATATTGAAATACAGTAAGATGGAAACATCACCCTGCTAGGACGCAAGAAATCTGCCTCAGAGGAAGCGGGCAACTTGTAAAGTGAAAATGAGAAGTGATCATTTCAGTTCCCTGGGAAGGGCTCTTTTCCATCTCTCCAGGCCCTGATGAAAATGCTCTGCTTACTTAAAAAAAAAAACAACTTAGGTATGCATTTGTCTGATTAGTAATTAGACTATGTAACTCAGAATTTCAAATATATTTTTGCTATTTAAATGGCTTAATCTCAGCATTCTATTAAATCTCTCAATATTTTGTCATTTTTAAATGTCCCTTAGCAGTGTCATTCAAAATTTAAGTACTCTTGTCCTTTTGGTGAAAAATACTTTCTTTAGGAAACAAAAGTATAATACTAAAATGATAATTCTGAAGAGGCACCCAAGAAATTGGAGGCACGAGCTTCTCCATGCTCAAGTAATTTCATCATCCTTAAATGGATTAAGTAAAGCGATCACTTGCTATGAAGACAGAACACTTTTCTGTCTTTCAGTATTTGACTCTGGACTATTTCATCCCATATCCTAGGCAGGATGTTCATACAGATCAGTGTTCAGTTCAGTTCAGTTCAGTCGCTCAGTCGTGTCCAACTCTTTGTGACCCCATGAACTGCAGCACGCCAAGCCTCCCTGTCCATCACCAACTCCCAGAGTTTACCCAAACTCATGTCCATCGAGTCAATGATGCCATCCACCATCTCATCCTCTGTCGTCCTCTTCTCCTGCCCCCAATCCCTCCCAGCATCAGGGTCTTTTCCAATAAGTCAACTCTTCGCATGAGGTGGCCAAAGTATTACGAGTTTCAGCTTCAGCATCAGTCCTTCAAATGAACACCCAGGACTGATCTTTAGGATGGACTGGTTGGACTGGAGAGGTCTGAGAGAATGTGGTCCACTGGAGAAGGGAATGGCAAACCACTTCAATATTCTTGCCATAAGAACAGATCAGTGTAGAGAAAGCTAATAGCCTTTGACTTATTTGTTTTTTCCTTAACGAAGTAGTAACAGAAATTATCTTTTCCTTAAGGGAAAAAAAAGGGCTTTAATGTCCAATTTTAGTTTTGGAAATTCAAGGCATGCTTCTCCTGAAATTATTCTCTGACTCAAAACATGCAATTCTGAATTTATGTTCTTTGTCTCAGTTTCTCCACTGAAAAGGGATGACCAGTTTATATCACCTAGATTTTTTTTAAAAAAACGTATTTTTTCATCAAAGGCTCTACGACACTTAGATGAAAAGGCCTTTGGGTGTCAATTTCTGGTTTATTATGGCTGAAACAGCTCATATCATGCATTTTCTTGTTTCCTCCACAGTTATTCAGGGTAACCAGATTTTTTTTTCTTTCTATGCAAAGCCAGGTTTGGGGGTTTGAGAGACAGTGAAAGCAAAATTTTATTAGATCCTCCTTATGTTCTGCAAGTAAAGAAGACTTTTATGTTAAAGTATTAAGTTTACAGTTCTGAGGGATTTTAGCTTAAATTTTAAAAGTACAATCTAATGATTTGATATTATATTATAAAATCTAAGAAATGCTAAAAAAAAATTCAGCAGTTCAAAATTTAAGATAATAAAGTAGAATGTAAAATAATGCTAGTCCGCAAACTACTGGGGCTTGGCAGACTAGTGGACACTTTCGAAACAACATAATCTACATCTGATTATTCTGTTAAAATAATGAAAAGTCAATTTCCATTTACCCTCTAAACCTGCTTTTCTCAAGCGCATATGCAACATCTGAGTCACCTAAGAAGCTTTCAACAAATAACAAATGCCTGGGCCTCATACCCAGAGACTCTGATTTGGTGGGCTGTTCTTCCTTTTGGGCAGCACTGGGTCTTCACTCTGGCACTCGGGCACTTTAGTTGTGGAGCACAGGCTTGAGGGTGAGGGGGCTTGAGGGGGAGCGGGCTCAGCAGCTGTGATGCAAGGGCTCTCGAGCTGCTCCCTCTCTAGTGCCAGGCTCTTCTGTCCATGGGATTCTCTGGGCAAGAACACTGGAGTAGGTTGCCATTTCTTTCTCCAGGGGATCTTCCTGACCCAGAGATCAAACCCAGGTCTCCTCATTGGCAGATGGGTTCTCTACCAACATGCCACCAGGGAAGCCCTAACTTTCCTTACAGCAGCTCATTTTCCATCCCTTCTTCATTACATATGCCTCCTGCTGAATGCCTGAAGTCATCATTCATCCATATTCAGTGTCATAAGAACCCTTCTCCTTTACATCCACCTCCAAGTACTGTCTTCTCTATCTTAAGAATGTCCCACACACTTCCATCAGGCTTCTGCCCAAAAGCCCCCACTGTGGAGACACAGTGACAGTTCTTTTGCCCCCACCAACTGCCGTGTGGCTAAACCAGGTCTCTGTCTTTTTTCCCTGCTACCACATCCTTGAACATGAGTACTCTGAAAGAATGACCTTTTGTGGGATGAATTATGCACTGTCTGAAGGCAACAAGTCCAGGAAGCAGGAAAACATAACTCCTGTAAATAATGCATTGTGAAACCTGGGCTTTCCGATGAGGCTGTAGAAAGGCCTCGCCAGGTACCCAGTATAGTTAGTTACTCGGTAACTATGGTAACGCATGCCTGACTCACTGACCCTGTCCAGAGCCTGTAGGAAACCACCTTTACTCACAGGGAACCCCTTTCTGTACACGTTAACTTCTCTGAATCCCCAGACTCTAGCCTTGGTGTCAAGTCACTCCAGGGAACGACACTTCCGACCCTCATCTCTACTTTGGGATTTCCTCGGCAGAATTAAGACACTATGTCTCTGGCACTTTTCTACACTGCAGCAAACATCTACTTGTAGAATATGTGTATTTGAAAAGATGGCGTTGAAACTGTCCACTACATCGGTCAAAGTCCTTTACACAAACACAGGCGACACACTCCCCGCTTCCTCCCCCGGCACCTCGCGGGACAGGTGTCCCCGCGTCCCTCCATTCCTGCCCCTTTCGGTGAATTTCCCCGGCTACGAACTTAGAGCACAGCTGTTCCCTTCTCTCTCACGTCAGGACCCACTTCTTAGTGTTTTCGCTTTTGTGAGTGGCTTTCGGGGGGGAATGTAATGACTGGCTGCGGAGAGAGGTGGCGAGGCGACGAGAACGCGCGGGGCTCTGTCTCGTCCGGGCTCTCCTCGCGGCCGGCTAGAACGTGCCGGGGGAGGTGTCCGACCCGCTCCTCCGGACTCAGTCCGGTCCGCGCTCCGTGAGTCTGGTCAACGCCACGGGAGGGGCCCGGGGACGGGCGGTCGGGGTCGCCGGACCGAGGGACCGCGCGGGACGGTCGTCCCCGCTCGCCCCGCCCCCAGCCTCTCCCCGACCCCGTCCTCCCGCACGTACCCACTCGTTGGCCCGGTGACCGAAGGTGTACAGGGCGACCTGGCTGGCCACGTCCACGATGCGGCTGATGTAGGGGTCGTGGCGCCGCAGGGCTGCCAGGCTGATGTCGCGCCCCTTCCCCGCCGGGCCACCCGCCGCCGCCATCTTCCCGTCCGCCCGCGGGGCGCCGCAGCCCTGTCGGCGGAGCGCGGAGCGCNCCACCACCCCGACCCCGTCCTCCCGCACGTACCCACTCGTTGGCCCGGTGACCGAAGGTGTACAGGGCGACCTGGCTGGCCACGTCCACGATGCGGCTGATGTAGGGGTCGTGGCGCCGCAGGGCTGCCAGGCTGATGTCGCGCCCCTTCCCCGCCGGGCCACCCGCCGCCGCCATCTTCCCGTCCGCCCGCGGGGCGCCGCAGCCCTGTCGGCGGAGCGCGGAGCGCGCAGGCGTCACTGGTCGATGGCCACCCAGCGCGGGCCCGCGATCGTTGCCACGGCAACCGCCAGGCTGCCCCCGCGCGAAGCTGTGCGCATCCCGGGTACCCGAGCGTAGCTGAACGCCTGGCACTTCTGCTCCAGGCGCTCCGCGGTCAGACCTGTAGTGATATACACGCCTCGAGCGTGCGTAACTGAACAGGGAGGGAATGCTGCGATTTCTCGTGCACGGACGCCGGGTGGTTCGCGAAGTGTGGTCCTCGATGCCGGGAGTCGGGGAGTAGGGGGTGCTCTGAGAACCTTTCAGGGGGTCTGCGGGTCAGAACCATTTTCACGACAATCCTAAGACTCACGTGACTCATGCCCAATGCTCGCTTTGCACGAGTGCTGCAAAGACAATGGTGGGAGAAAGTGCAGGTGTCTTAGCAGGAATCCTGGCAGGCAGGCACCGCGCTTTACAGGCCGGTATCGCTAGACGGTATACGCAATAAGGCAGAAAAATTATTACTTTTATTGCATTTCAACTCTTTGGTTCATTTTTTAAATTCTGTGTGAAAAAAATAGGAAGAATTCGTAAAGCACGTGCGCCAAGCTGCCATATTTACTTCCAGGAAAACACTTAGATGCTTGAGTTGCAAACTGAGCGAGTTTTTTTTTATTTTTATTTTCACCAAGTGCTATTTTTACTTGAAAGGAAGATGGACAAAGTATGGTTATTCAGGAAGGCATTTGACAGACACTTTTAGAAAATAAATAACGTGCACCTGTCACTTCCAGGAAAACAAGGGGGTAATTATTGTCGCCAGTGATAATTTTTGAGCTTTCAAGCAAGATTGAGAAGTTTACAAAATGTGTACCCACTGCCATGAGCCTGACAGCTTCTCAATACACTAAGTCTTTTCTGATAAGATGGCTGAGTGCTTGGAAAGCCTGTGGTGAGGGATTTGCTTCTAAAAACTTGAGAGAAAGGTGAACTGTTAATCACTATGGTACATATAACTGGATGTACATTTTGTTAAAATGTTTCAATAAAGCTTTAGTATATCTTTTATAAAGAAATTTATCTTTGAGTCTTGAGGGTCTTTAGGCAAGGTCTACCTTCTGATAATTTCAGGTAGTATAATTGTCTCTCTAGTTCTTGGTCCAGTGCTTTGTGCTGAATACAGATTTGTAAATGCTGATTCTGTTTTACTCGGCCATAAGTTGGTAGAATGTACTCATTAAATATCAGCTTTCTATAAGAGCCCATGATTTACAGAACACTGAGATCTAAGTTGGCATGAAAGAGAATACACAAGTCCTGAACTTCCAGAGTTTACATCCTAAGGAAGATTAAAAACTTGAAAGGTTTATTTAATTTTCCATATTATAATGAAAACAAGAAAGAAAAGGTGAAAGACCTTGAAGATTAGAGATCACACTCAGAGAAAGGAAATATGTGATGCTGCAGTGACTTCAGCATCGCTGCGTTGTTTACCTATCTCCTAGTCTGAGAGCTTTGTTCTCTATCCGCCCCCCACCCCCCACCACCAAAGCTTAAATATGTAAGCTTCTGGGAAGAACACAGACTTTTGTCTAATTTCTACTTGAATAATCCATGTTTGTAAATTTGGATCACCATCACTTATCCAAATATACTAAGTTGCAGGCTCCGGGTTAGTCAAAGGCCATTTAAAATGGGCAAATTCTTTTAAAATTCATGTAACTTCAACTTCTACTGCCTTCCATAGTGTGGTCATACTTACCCTGTGTTTTCAGAAACCTCATCATGGTGCGTCCGTGTGTGCTAAGTTGCTTCAGTTGTGTCTGACTCTTTGTGACCCTGTGGATTGTAACCTGCCAGGCTCCTCTGTCCATGGGATTCTACAGGCAAGAATACTGGAATGGGTTGCCATGCCCCCCTCCAGAGGATCTTCCTGAACCAGGGATCAAACCCGTGTCTCCTGCAGCTCCTACATTGGCAGGCGGTCTTTACTGCCCCTCATCGTGGCACCTTGGACAAATATTGGAGTCTTTGATTATTTTATAACTGTTGTTATGAGATAAGATCTGTGTTAACATTTGGTGTTACAAAGTTGTAAATCACAACTTAAAACAAGTTACAGTATTTAAAAAAAATCATGTCTGGGTTTAGGTTGTTTATACCATTGCAATGACTAAGATAAAATTCACCACTTAAGGTAACTGTAAGAACACAGTATGCTTAAATTATTTAGAAATAGATAGAAAACTGGAAAATGTTTGGTTTCAGCCACGTATGGATGTTTGTATACAAATGTAAACTGATGTTTTACAGCTTGCTAGTCTAGAAACACAAATACACAGTCTGCTCCATCAGTACTCCTGTCTGTGTTTTGTTTGCGTTTGTGTGTGTGTGTTTGTGATCAGTCGTGTCTGACTCTCTGTGACCCCATGGGATTTTCCCCACCCAGGGATCAAACCTGTGTCTCCTATGTCTCCTGCATTGACAGGCAGATTCTTTACCACTGTGCCACCTAGGAAGCCCTAACTGTGTAAAGAACCTCTAAGTTTTGCATTTGTCAGGTTGTAGAATGTATTGGTAGAGAAGGCAATGGCACCTCACTCCAGCACTCTTGCCTGGAAAATCCCATGGGCGGAGGAGCCCGGTAGGCTGCAGTCCATGGGGTCTCGAAGAGTCGGACACAACTGAGAGACTTCACTTTCACTTTTCACTTTCATGCATTGGAGAAGGAAATGGCAACCCACTCCAGTGTTCTTGCCTGGAGAATCCCAGGGACGGGAGAGCCTGGTGAGCTGCTGTCTATGGGGTCGCACAGAGTCAGACACGACTGAAGCGACTTAGAAGCAGCAGCAGCAGCAGAATGTATTAGAGGGGAAAGAGGAGCTTCCAGGATGCCCCTAAGAGTTTGCGACCCTAAAATGACTTACATATCCTCTGATAACCTTGTTGGTGCTGCCTGTATGGATTCCCAGCTCTTCATGCTGGAAACTTTATACCAAAGGGTGACACGAGTGAGCAGCGAATGCCCTCTTTCTGCCAGTGGAGGGAGACGGTCTGAAGCTGTGTGTGTTTTCAGTTGTTCTCCGTTCATGGTCCGTTTCCTTTTGAAGTGGCAGAGCACAGCAGGAAAGGCAGCCCCTTGGAAAGAGAAACTGGTTTTATTTAGTTTTAACCTCACCTGGTACTTCAGTTCAGTTTAGTCGTGTCCGACTCTTTGCAACCCCATGGACTGCAGCACGCCAGGCCTCCCTGTCCATCACCAACTCCCGGAGTTTACTCAAACTCATGTCCATTGAGTCAGTGATGCCATCCAACCATCTCATCCTCTGTCATCCCCTTCTTCTCCCACCTTCAATCTTTCCCAGCATCAGGGACTTTTCCAATGAGTCGGTTTTTCGCATTGAGTGGCTAAAGTATTGGAGTTTCAGCTTCAACATGAGTCGTTCCAATGAATATTCAGGACTGATTTCCTCTAGGAGGGACTGGTTGGATTTCCTTGCAGTCCAAGGGACTCTCAAGAATCTTCTTTCAAAAGCGTCAGTTCTTTGGTGCTCTTGCTTTCTTCACAGTCCAACTCTCACATCCATACGTGACCACTGGAAAAACCGTAGCCTTGACTAGATGGACCTTTGTTGGCAAAGTAATGTCTCTGCTTTTTAATATGCTGTCTAGGTTGGTCATAGCTTTTCTTCCAAGGAGCGAGCATCTTTTAATTTCATGGCCGCAGTCACCATCTACTGTGATTTTGGAGCCCAAGAAAATAAAGTCTGTCACTGTTTCCACTGTCTCCCCATCTATTTGCCATGAAGTGATGGGACCAGATGCCATATCTTAGTTTTCTGAATGTTGAGTTTTAAGCCAACTTTTTCACTCTCCTCTTTCACTTTCATCAAGAGGCTCTTTAAGTTCTTCTCTTTCTGCCATAAGGGTGGTGTCATCTGCATATCTGAGGTTATTGATATTTCTCCTGGCAGTCTTGATTCCAACTTATGCTTCCTCCAGTCCAGCATTTCTCATGATGTACTCTGCATATAAGTTAAATAAGCAGGGTGACAATATACAGCCTTCATGTACTCCTTTTCTGATTTGGAACCAGTCTGTTGTTCCATGTCCAGTTCTAACTGTTGCTTCTTGACCTACCTACAGGTTTCTCAGGAGACAAGTCAGGTGGTCTGGTATTCCCGTCTCTTTAAGAATTTTCCACAGTTTGTTGTGATCCACATAGATAAAGGCTTTGGCATAATCAGTAAAGCAGAAGTCGATGTTTTTCTGGAACTCTCTTGCTTTTTCAATGATGCAACAGATGTTGGCAATTTGATCTCTGGTTCCTCTGCTTTTTCTAAATCCAGCTTGAACATCTGGAATTTCACAGTTCATGTACTTGGGGTACTGGAACTTGGGGATCATCATATCACAACTTCACAGGGTAGATGTGATGAGAAGAAAATGTCCCCGGAAAAGATTTGCAATGTGTAAAATGTTCTGCGAATGAAAATGCTATTACTGTTATAATTATCCTCACTCATTGTTTCTAGTAGAAGCCTGAGTAGAGGGGGCCGGGATTCTTCTTGTCTAATTACCCAGCCAGGGCTCAGATAATCTCAACAAAGTTCAGCGTAAGTGACAAGGGATACATTAAATCCCAAGGCAGTTCATCCCAATATTTTTATGTGATAGAGGATGTGAACTGAGACATATTTATCAGGAAGTTTACAATTAGAGGAAGAAATGATGTAGGAGATATAGCTCGATGTCCCACGAGATTGCAGAGGGGTTAAGTTTTTTTTTGGACGCGCTGGGTCTTTGTAGCTGCATGCGGGTTTTCTCCAGTTGTGGCCAACAGGGCCTACTCTGCAGCTGAGGTACACAGGCTTTTCCTGTTGCAGAACATAAGCCCTAGAACATGCAGGCTTCAGGAACTGTGGCTGCTGCTGCTGCTAAGTCGCTTCAGTTGTGTCCGACTCTGCGACCCCACAGACGGCAGCCCACTGGGCTCCGTCATCCCTGGGATTCTGCAGGCAAGAACACTGGAGTGGGTTGCCATTTCCTTCTCCAAAGCATGAAAGTGAAAAGTGAAAGTGAAGTCGCTCAGTCGTGTCTGACTCAGCGACCCCATGGACTGCAGCCTACCAGGCTCCTCCATCCATGGGAGTTTCCAGGCAAGAGTACTGGAGTGGGGTGCCATTGCCTTCTCCACAGGAACTGTGGCAGGCAGGCTCAATTGTTGTGGCGCACAGACTTAGTTACTTGGCAGCAGGTGGGATCTTCGTGAACCAGGGATTGAACACGTGTCTCCTGCGTTGGCAGGCAGGTTCTTAAACACTGGACCACCAGGGAAGTCCCAGGGGGTAAGACTGAAAACAGTCATCAGAGGGGCTTGAAAGAGTGAGAAGGGGCAGAAGTGAGGAGGGAAGAGGCCTGATGGGGAGGAGACAGTGACCTGGAGAAAGAGTCAGAACATCTCTAGTCTGGGCCCAGCAGCTGCTTGGACTGAGGCTCTGCTTGCCTGACCCAGAAAGGGCCTAGGGCAACCAGGGTTCTTTGGAGTGAGGACAATTCTTGCATGTCCTCTTCTGGTTCTCATTCTTGCCTCTCTTTGCCACTCTCAAAAAATCTAGTCCTTCCACACTTACTGTCAGGAGTCAGGTGATGGCTTCATGGGCCTGGAGGGCGTCTATGATAGCATCTTTTCAGTTGCTACCCAGAGCAGGCTGTAGAAAGGGCTTTGAGTCCTCATGAAGAGGTAACAGGCTTAACACCCTAAGACCTGACTGGTGACTGACATGCATGGACCCAGTCCCCGGTTACTCAGGGCAGTGGGATGTGGAGGGGACAGACGGAGGCAGTGGCCCCTCTCCCTGCTTCGTGACTGCCCCGAGGAGGGGATGGCAGAAGACATGCAGAGACCAGCTGCTGGGTCTGTGGAAACACAGGCAGCTCTGTGTCCTGTAAGTGAGGAAGCCACTGTTCAATGGGGCTGACTTCATGTGGAGGAGTTTCTCCCAGGGCAGAGAGGCTTGTGTGGGCTGTTGGTGGATCGTCCACTGGACTCTGAGCTGCCTGTCGTATGAAGTGGGCCTGTGTGGTCCCGGCCGGTTCATCGCAGCGGCGCTGAGTCATCTAGGGATGGCATGATGGCCTTCTAATTTGAGCGGAGTCCACAGTTCTGGACAAGTCTCCTCACTCTTGTAGAGTAAAGGGTCTGGGCAGTGCTTGCAGACTCTGTGTTGTTGAACCGTCCAAGTCAGGTACAGCAATCTTTGCCAACATGGAAAGAAACTCAGAAGCAATAATAAACAATCTATTTAATATGTATTACAGTTAGTTCAAGGGAGCAGCCCATTACGGACTCTGTATATTATGTCCTGTCATGGGTGAGGGTGGAATGCTTAAGCCAGAAGAAAAAAGGAAGGATTTTTCCTTCTTTCCTTGGTTGTGTTTCTTGTTCTCAGAGGTGCTGGGAGGGCGTTGGGAGGAAGGAACGCGTATCCAATGGTCTCCTGCCAGGGTGATCAGTGCTCGCTGTGGACTTTTAGTTCAGGTGAAAGGCAGGTTTCTAACTCTCTGAGATGCCTTCCACAGAGGTGTGTAGGAAGCGGTCAGGAAGAAGTGTCAGGGACAGGTGGAATGCATTTAAAGAACTTTCTAATTACTTGTTATTGTTACAACTGACCACAGCAGCTTATCACTTTGTGGCTGATTTTTCTCTTTCTGAACTAACCTATGAAACCCCAGAGGAAAATGAACTGTGCAATGTTGGGCTGAACACACCAAAGTTCAAGGTGAGAGGCTTTGGAAAGACGCGTGGCTTGGTGGGGAGCAGGGACCCTGGAAGGGACTGGAGGCCCAAGGTGGGGACAGAACCTGCCGCTGTAGGGCTGTGTCCCGCAGTCGGGGCAAATATCGTCTCTGCCAGGCCCACGAGCTGAGTCTGGTCCCAGTTTCACTGGGACACGGCCACGCCCACTGCACTGTCTGGGGGCACTTTCAGCCCGCAACAGTAGAGGTGATGAAACTGGACAAACCTCAGTTCCTGAAACGGTGGCTCTCTGGTCCTTGACAAAGTCTGCTGACCCCCTGGTCTATGTTATTTAACAAACCAGTGAGTAGCTTGCATCAAGGACCCTCTACATGTCAGTAGGCACCCTTGGTGTCTGTTGCAAACACACGATGGATTGGAAGGGGGCAGGATGAAGCCTTGTTACTCTGCTCAAGGAATAATAATCTGGTCAGGTAGACAACGATGAGCATATGTGAAAGATGGGGGCAGTGAAAGACAATATATAATCAAGGGTTAAGTTGTGACATGTAGATAAGCACTAGGGTTTGCAGAAAAGGAGGGCTGGCAAGAGCCCCACTGGCTGGAGAAGGTGATACTGAATGAGATGAAGTTCTAGGACAAATGCAAGATGGACGCCCCTTGGGATCCTCTGGGATTGGACTCAGCCTCTATTCCCACTCTTGTCATCTAAGTCACTGAGAGTTTTGGCCTCGTGTTTATGGGATGCTTTAATGACCAAGAAATGTATCTGAGCCCCTTGAGCTGACTGATTTTTCTAGCATTTGGGATTCCTTCAGTCTCCCACATGGCTTCCTAGGTGGCTCAGTGGTAAAGAATCCGCCTGCTAATACAGGAGAGTCAGGTTCTATCCTGGGGTCAGGAAGATGCCCTGGAGAAGGGCATGGCAACCCACTCCAGTATTCTTGCCTGGGAAATCTCGTGGACAAAGGAGACTGGTGGGCTACAGTCCATGGGGTCACAAAGAGTCAGACATGACTGAGCAGGCACACAGACTCCTAAACTTCAGAGGGTTTAATCTCATTACGGTGGCATGACGTCGCTCTTTTTTGGAGACAATACAGTGCTGTGAGCTTGGGGTCGGAGGCCGGGGTTTGGTCCCCTCTACACTGTGGAGCCTTGAGTACTCTGGAGCATTCTGGGCCTCAGCTTCTGCATCTGCAGAGTAGGGACAATGGTAATGTCTGCCTCTTCACGTGGTCGTGAGAACAGCAAAGGCACGTGAAGTTCAGACTATATGAGGCATGGCTCCGTGGATGGTCCGCCACTGGCCACTGCTCTGGGTGACAGCAGGGTTTATGTCTGTCCTGGACAAGAGAGCCGTCCTCGCTTCCAGAACAAAAACAGGTGCTGCACCGTTAAGGCACTCTGAGCAGAGAACAAAGCACATTATTGCAAAGTACAAATAACCTCTCCCCACTGTTCAGGTTACTGACGGGCGTGAGTCTTAATTTTCCGCATGATGGCCACTGCCAGGCCCCCAACTCACTTCTGTGGTGTCCTGGAGATCCTGGGACCGGACCCAGGTGTACACCTGCAGGAATCATGGCTGGTGTTCTCGGAGTGCCTGCTTCCTCCAGAGGCCAGGCAGGTTGGCAGTGTGATGGTCTCGTGGATGGTGGTGGACACTTTCCTGCATTTTCACCCATGTCTTCCATTGTGGACAGAATTTCGTTGAAAGCAGACGGTTTCCCTGATGTATGATAAGCAGATGCCAGCACTTACTTTTGTGACTGTTGTGAGCCTTGCTGAATGAGCCCTCTGAGACCCTCTGTTTGATGTCATCACAGAACACGAGGCTTTAAACCAGGATCTGAGTGTCCAGGGCCAGCTCTGCTTCCTCTGTGGACAAGCCTGACAGCAGCCTTGCCTGTCTCCCTGGAGGTTACTCGAAGATAAAAGGCAGGGTGATCACTGCGTTTCCTGTTGGTGACAAACGGTCTCTGCCATGCTCGACCTTCACTGCTGATTGTGGACACTTGGGAAGCCTGCTCAAGGGGGGACGAGGCAGTAGGGGCTGCCTCTGAGGCCTTTCGAACACTAATTTTTTAAAAATTGAAATGTGGCTGATTTTGGAGAAGGAAATGGCAACCCATTCCAGTATTCTTGCCTGGAGAATCCCATTGACAGAGGAGCCTGGCGGGCTACAGTCTGTGAGGTCACAAAGACTTGGATGGGACTGAAGCAACTTAGCACGCATAGCTGGTTTACAACGTCATGTTAGTTTCACATGTACAGCAAAGTGATTCAGTTATACGCTCATGTATACTCTTTTTCAGATTATTTTCCATTGTAGTTATTACAAGATATTAAGTATAGTTTCCTGTGCTATACAGTAGGTCCTTCTTATTTATCTATCTTAAAATACGTTTCTTTTTCCTTTTTCTTTTTTGCCACACTGTGCAGCAAGCAGGATCCTAGTTCCCTGACCAGAGATGGAACCGGTGCCCCGAGCATTGGGAGCATGGAATCCTAACCATTGGCCCACCTGGGAAGTCCCTAAAATAAATTTTTTAAGAACTTCACACACTGAAGTCACTGCTTGATTTTGTTTGCTCTTATGAAGGATGACATGGGCTTGGTAAGAAAGTAAGAAACAATCAGAAAAAGCAAACACCTTTAATTAACTTGAATTAGCCACATTTAGCATAAACTGGGAGTGTCCTAAGAATGGCCCTCACTGCAGCCCCTGTGTCAAA
>SJYV01006871.1:21243-37418 GCA_006410875.1 Neotragus pygmaeus
GGGGGGTGTGGTGTGGGCAGTTTACTACCTTGTGTAGACATCAGCTTCCTCCCCTGTGAAATGAAGTTTTTAATGGTCCTGATTTTGCAGGATTTTTGTTGAGAATCAAGCAAAGAATGTAAGAGCCGAAACATATCGAATACTTAATAAAAATAAATGACTGAGATGTTGTTTGTTAATAGCAGAAAACGGTGAGGCTTTGGGCCTCCTGATTTCCAGGTAATGCTCTTTCCAGTGCGGTTATTTATCAAGGCCTATGGTGATCAATTAAGTGTAAAATGGGGCACTTTGTCCTTTACAGTGACGCCGATGGCCTTGTTTCTTATCCCTTATTTTTAAGGCCTCTTAAGCATCAGTGTATTTCGGTGTCTCCTGCTTAATAGAATTCATTTGTTTATCTATTCATTCAGTTGTTTTCTGATTTGACAAACATCTGTTGGGTGTCTCTTAGGTGCCAAGTACTGTTTAAATATCATCAATATAACAAATGAATTAAATATAGATCCTGCTTTCCAGGAGTTTGAAGTTTAATGGAGGAAAACCACTAAAACAAATGATTGTACCGTGTGTTTATTAAGACAGTAGTTTTGAAAAAAAAAAAAAAAAAAGTTCTAAGAACAGTTTCCAGTTCTCCAGGCAATCTGGGAAAACAAAAAATTATTCCAGTTTTGCTGTTAATTAAAGTGACAGATCAACCCAATGGACATGAGGCTTAGCAAACTCTGGGAGATGGTGGAGGATAGGGGCGCCTGGCGAGCTGCAGTCCATGGGTTCGCAAAGAGTCGGACACAACTGAACATCAACAAATATGAGCAGACTCTGATTTAATTGATACAGGATGTGACCTGAGCGTGGGGAATTTTCCAAGCTCCAGGGTGATTTAAACGTGCATCAGAGTATGGGAACCTCTGATTTAGAAGCTTCCTGCTCGTTAAGGATAGAACTTGGGTACAACAGACCAGAGATAGCATCTGATCGGGCCTTTGGGACTTGACAGTGGGTTGCACTTAGAGGTTTTTAAAAAGAGAAGTAACCCGTTCGTCTCAGAAAGATGATTCTGGCTGTAATGTGGGGAGGGGCAGGGCCGGAAACAGAGTACAGGGAGTCAGGGTGACTGAGATGTTTGCTTCTGTTGTTTTTCAGCTTTGAGATTTAATCACTGCCTTCTCGCTAAACATCTAGGGAATTCTGCTGATACTTAGAAGGCTGGTTTTTAAATGAGGGTGGCTCCTTCAAGAGCCCTCCGCCAGGTATGGGTTTCAGAATGACATGGAGATGAATTACTGCTCTTATAAAAATAAAAGGGCACAGATAGATTTTGTAATTACTTGGGTAATCTTGGCAATCATTACGCTCCTAAACAGACTTTTCAGAGGGAGGGCAGAGAAGGGGTGGGGAGGCTGCTGACGCTGATTCAATTACCTGGATGATGGCCAAGCACCCACTTAACATTGTGATTTGGAGATGGCTGTTGTTCTATGTTTTCTGCTTTATCTACTGCTTCCAGTCATCAATACACAATTTTACTGTTGTTGGGTCTGCTCATACGTCTCTGCTGGTGACATCAGGATTCATTCCCCTGGAGCTCCTTCAGGTCCAGTCAGTTGTCAGCTGAGTCCTGACGCTGACTCAGTGGGGGGATAAAGAAGCCTCATAGGAGTGCCCCTCTTGGCTGAAAGGCTCCCTCGACTTAGACAAAGCATCAGCTACTTTCCAAATGGACACAAGACTCATGTTCCATCAGAGTGAGGTCCTGAGCACTTTTCACAGCTCTTAAAATGTAAAGAGCATTCTGAGCTCAAGGGACTGAAAAACCAAGCCACTGGCCAGTCTGCAGACCCCAAAACAACACATCAAGGGCAGACAGGTGGCATTTTCTGGTTTTCCTGCTGTAAATACCCTCACCGCGACTTGATTTAGAATAACAGCATGGTCCTGGCTGGACGTGGGCCTGGGGAAGACATGGAGGTCCACGGTGGGAGGTGTTTCCGCCACACAGACGTGATGGAGTGAACTCCGAGAACAGGCATGACACCAAATGCAGTCAAACGGTTGGGAAGTGATGAGCTTCTGAGTATTTCTTCCCTTTGTTTTGAATGTCATCATCTGTTTAGTTGTAGGAGGACAGAACTCAGTTTTAATGCTGGCTCTACCTGACAATTGGTTCACACAATTTCTGGAGATGCAGCACTCTCCTCTCCAAACTGGTTCAAGCCGGCCCCGCATACCTCTTCTAGGAAAACAGGAGTCGGTGTCAAGAGGTGTTGGGGGTTAAAATGAAGGGGCCCCTGACCATGAAGTTCAAGGCTGTGGACAAACAGCCTCCCCGTCAGCTGGGATGAGCCAGGCCTGGCGTTGCATGGACAGGAGTGCTGTTGCAGGGTGAATCTGGGCCCCTGTCTAAACCAGCATGATTCAACCAACTCGGGGGAAAAAATTCAGTTCAGGGGCTTCCCTGGGGGCTCAGTGGTGAAGAATCCTGCCAACATAGAAGACACAGATTCAATCTCAGATCCAGGAAGATCCCACATGCCTCGACGCAACTAGTCCTGTGCACCACAGTTTATTGACCCTCTGCCCTAGAGCCCATGCTCTGCAACAAGAGCAGCTACTGCAATGAGAAGCCCATATGCGGCAACGAGAGAGTAGCCCCCACTCTCTGCAACAAGAGAAAATGAAGACTGTGTAGCGATGAAGACTCAGTATAGCCAAAAGTCAAAAATAAATAGAATTACATTACTTGAAAAACGAATCAAAAACTCAGTTCAGCTTAACCCTTACCTGGCAGGGACAGAGAACTTGGCTTAAGATGTGGCAAATCTGATTCTAAACACACAGTGCTTGAATGTCCGTGTGAACAGAACCATCAGGTCAAAGAAAAGTAGAGCCTTCCCCTGATCATCAGGCTGGGGTTTCTGTCCTAATCAGCTCTCTTACCAGCCCACAAGCTGCAGTCCCAAGCCCATTAAAAAGACATTTTTTAAAACCCTCCCTTCTAAGGAGGGAGTGAGAGCCATCTCCTCCACTGAGAGATACGAATGAATCTGTGGATGCTACTGAAGGCATGCCTTCCCAGGTGGCACAGTGGGTCAAGAATCTGCCTGCCATGCAAGAGACTCAGGAGACGAGGGTTCGATTCCGAGGTCGGGAAGGTCCCCTGGAGAAGGGAATGGCTACCCACCTCAGTATTCTTCCCCTGGTGGCTCAGAAGGTAAAGGGTCTTGCTTACAATGCAGGAGACCTGGGTTCTATCCCTGGGTTGGGAAGATCCTCTGGAGAAGGAAATGGCAACCCACTCCAGTATTCTTGCCTGGAAATCCCATGGACAGAAGAGCATGGTGGGCTACAGTCCACGGGGTTGCAAAGAGTCGGACACAACTGAGCGACTTCACTTTCAGTATTCTTGCCTGGAGAACCCCAGGAACAGAGGAGCCTGGCGGGCTACAGTCCCTGGGGTCTCAAGACAGACATGACTAAGCGCAAAGGCACAGAAGCAGAGGCCAGACAGTGACTCCCTAGAGCTGTCACTCTGGCTGCTAATGGTGTGAGGCTGGATGGGGCAGCCGGAGGGCTTGTGGGAAAGAAAGAAGGGGAGAGACCTGAGATGAATGTGCTTGAGGAGGAGGCTGGAGTGGGATGGCCTCTAGGGGGCACCTCTTTGTGCAAGGGGACCCACTAGCCAGAGCATGATTGATCTGCTCACAGATTTTTTCAGTTTGATTGTGCCCTTAATGTGTTAAATAATATTTAAAATGAAATATGTACCTACAGGTCTTTAATAGTTTTCACTTAATGATGTCTGTAAGATTTCAATGGTAGATGGTTTTCTGTTCCTACAGGCGTGCTTTTAATCGCTCATTCACGTCCGACTCTGTGACCTCATAGACTGTAGCCCGCCAGGCTCCTCTATCCATGAGATTTTTCAGCTGATAATACTGGAGTGGGTTGCCATTTCCTCCTCCATGGGACCTTCCTGACCCAGGGATCAAACTCATATCTCCTGAGTCTCCTGCATTGCAGATGGATTCTTTACCCACCGAGCTATCTAGGAAGCCCGTTGCTACGTGTAGACCTTGCTTTATTACACTTCACAGACATTACAAATGAAGATTCGTAGCATCCCTGTGTCAAGAAGAGTTTTTTCCAACTGCATTTGCTTACTTTGTGTCTCATGTCACTTTAGTAATTTCTGCAACATTTCAGACTTTCTCATTACTATTCTATTTATTATGGTGACCCGTGATCAGTGATCTTTGCTGTTACTACTGCCAAAAAATTATGACTTACTGAAGGCTCAGGAGATGGTGAACATGCTTCAGCAATAAAGTATTTTTAATTAATGTATGAACATGTTCTTAGAGATACAGTGCTATTGCACACTCAACAGACCAAAGTGTAGACATAATTTATATGTGCTGAGAAACCAAAATGTTCATGTGACTTGCTTTATTGTGATATTCAATTTATTGCAGTGGTCTAAAACAGAACCTACTGTATCTCTGAAGTCTACTTATTTCTCATGCTTTTAAATTTTCTGTAGAGAGGAACTGGGGCTTCCCTGGTAGCTCAGTGGTAAAAAAAAAAAACCCCACCTGCCAGTGCAGGAAATGTGGATTCGATCCCTGGATTGGGAAGATCCCCAAGAGTAGGAAATGGCAGCCCACTTCAGTGTTCTTGCCTGGAGAATCCCACAGACAGAGAATCCTGGTGGGCTATAGTCCATGGGGTTGCAAAGAGTCTGACACGACTGAAGAGACTTAGCACCCACACACATCAGTATATTTTATTTTTTGTTACTTACAAACTGAGGTTCTTCTGTAATTTTTTTTTTTGGCTTCTGTTTTTAACTTTTCTTTTTTTTATGGTTTTTTTTTTGGTTTGTTTTTAACTTTTCTAATTGGAATAATAAATCAATCAAAAGTGAAAAAAAGGACTGTTTGGGACATCTGGGGGGCGTGTACAATATAATATACATTCTGGGAGAGCACCACCAAAATGTGTTTGCTGCTACATTTTAAAAGAAAAACTGAAACTGCAAAGTGATTCTTTTCCTTCAGGTTTTATGGGTTTAAAATCAGTGGAGAAAGAGCTTACTAATGTGTTCTTGCCATTCCCCCAAAGAAAGGTACCGTGATGCTTGACTAAATTCAAACTGGGTTTTTCTGTTAGTTTATTGATGTCAGGCCAGCAATCTGCAAAATGATGACAGGAGCTGGGGGGGAAGTTCGTGACAGTGTCTCCCATATAATCTCTCTTCCAACTCAAGACCAGCCCCAGAGGAGTGCCTCGCCCCCTGGGTGGTATACGCCATCCAAATAGCACAGCAAGGGGCTGGGGAGAGTATTCCTTCCCTATTGTATGGCGTTGCCCATACCACATAATTGTAAGTTAATTGGTTCAGATGCTCCATCTTCTCTGAAGGAGACCCATCTGTCTCCCCTCCATCTCTCTCCTGCATCTTTCCTGTTTGTTAAGCACCTCGGCTTTAATGCCTCAGTGCTTCACAGCCGATCTGCGAATCCCCTCAACTCCCAGATACTGAAAATAAATTATGCTGTGGCCGCTATTTATATATTCCTGTTCATCGGGGCCTCTGAGTTACGGGTTGTCAGCTGCCTTGAACGTTGCATCATAGCAGTTGTATAACCTCTTCCCAGCACTGCAGCAAACTTGAATTTCTAAATGCCCGGAGAGTGAGTGGGGAGAATGGTGTTGACCTGAGCCTGGATGTTCGAAACACAGGTTCCCTTCCCTGGGGGAGGTCACTGTTGGTTGATCTTTCCAGAAGGAGGATGAGAGACTCGTATTCTCCCTGATGTTTCTTGCCCAGTTATTTATTGACCAAGTTTAATTATAGGGACCCAGTAAGACAACAGTATCAAGTTTATGAAGAATGAAGTGGTGCTACCATGGTTGATAGAAAATCCTTATAGATCATCCAGCCTCATCATTTCAGGACTCTTGAGAGAAAACACACATGTTCAGAATTGGACAGCTTGTCCCCCAAGAGGGCTCTGCTGGGCTGGTGGCACTCAGAAGTTGGTGTAGGGGGATTCTTCCCTAAAATCTTGGCTAACTCAGCACAAGGCCACCGACACAGAGGAGCAGCTCTGAGCAAAGGGACGGAGGATTCTAAGTCGCCCCTCAGTGTTAAAGGATGTCTCAGGAGTGGTGCTTGGAATGAAGGCTTTCAGGTTTCAGTTGCAAAAGGACTTTGAATATCTGTCAAGTGGTTTTCAAACTGTGTTCCACGGAGTCCCGGGGTTCCAGGGAAGTGTTCCAGGAACTTCTCATGCCGTGGGGAGGGGGTCTGCACCCTCCCTCCTCCACCTGAAGCCGGAACTGCTCCTCGCTTTCGTCTGTTTTGTAGATTGGGATTCTGAGTCAAGCTTCATTTTAAGAATGGTACAAAAGCCAAGACATGGAAGCAACCTAAATGTCCATGGACAGATGACTGGATAAAGAAGATGTGGTACACATGCACAATGGAATATTACTCAGTCATAAAAAAGAGTGAAATAACACATGGATGGACCTAGAGGTGATCATACCAAGTGAAGTAAGTCAGAGAAAGAAAAATACCATATGATATCACTTATATGTGGAATCTAAAAAAATGATACAAATGAATATAGCTATGAAATAGAAACAGACTCACAGACATAGAAAACAGACTTAACGGTTGCCAGTGGGGAGGGGGAGTGGATGACGGATGGACTGGGAGTTTGGGATTAGCTGATGGGATTATACTGATTATACAGGATGGGAAAGCAACAAGGTCCTACTCTAAAGCATAGGAAACTCTATTCAATATCCCATGATAAACCACCATGGAAAAGAAAATATAAAAAAGAATGTCTATATGTGTATCACTGAGTCACTTTGCTATATAGCAGAAATTGGCACAACATAGTAAATAGTACAGCACAACTAATTAATAAATATATGATAAAAGAAAATTTTAAAAAAGAGTGCATTCTGCTACTTGAAAAGTCAGTGTTAGTCACTCAGTCATGTCCGACTCTGCAGCCCCATGGGCTTCTCTGTCCAGGGGATTCTCCAGGCAAGAATCCCAGAGTGGGTAGCCATTCCCTTCTCTGGTAGATCTTCCTGATCCAGGGATTGAACCCTCATTGCAGGCAGATTCTTTATCATCTGAGCCACCTTAAATAGTTGGAAAACCATTTCTCTAGTTCAACTTCCCTTTATTACAGAAGAGGGTATTGCTGGCCAGAGAAGTTTCTAATCTGCCTGAAGTCACACACTGATGATCAAGATGGGTCTAGAACGCTGACCTCCTGTCTACCAGTCCAGTGCTCTTAAATTTCCCTGGTGACCATTGGATCCCTCCGTGTGGCCACGACCAATACAGACATATCAGCACAATCTGAGAATTAAAACAGAACCTAAGAGAAAGTGGGTCCCGTCCATGAAGAGTTGGGACCAGCTGGCTCTGGACACAGCCACTCTGGGCTCCAGCCCGTTATCCACCTCTTCAGCTTCTTACCACATGTCAGCACCTACAACGGTGAAATACACCAAGGCAATCTGCATGCCAATGGCGTGACCAGAGATAAATACCCGACAAGCATTCGCTTATTTAAAACTTGGTACCATCAGGCTTTTTGAAGCCTGGCTTCCTGTAACTTACCCTTAGACGTGCTGCTGCCTGTTGATCCTCTGACGTCTGGGGCTGTGGATGAGCATGTTCTTAGAGACTTCCCATGTGTCTTTAGCACCGACATCGTGTGGCAGGAGGGACAGGAACCCAGGCTGAGGCCCGGAGATTAGAAATGACTTGCTCTGTCTCCAGGGGTTTTCCAAACACAGGGCAGGAAGGAGACACAGCCCTGGGGGCCAGTCTACCCGGAAACCACTGCTTGTTCTTGGGACTGATGTGTTTGTGTTGCACTTAAAACATTTTATTACTTTATTGTGGCAAAATCCACTTAACACAAAATGAGAGAGCTTACAATGTCCAATTCAGTGGCATTAAGGACATTTGCGGTGTGGGACCCTCCTTCTCTCCAGGCCCAAAGTGCTCTTGTCCTTTCTGGAGGGACCCCTGTGCCTTCAGCAGCCACAGTCTCCATCCCCCGATGCCCAACCCCTGTCCGCCTCTGATTTCCCTCTGTCTCTGACCTGGATATTCTCTCTCTGCCTGTTCTGGATTTTTCGCACTGTGGAGTAACACAGTCTGTGGACTTCCATTTCCGGCTTGTCCACTAAGCACAGTGCTTGCGGGTTCATCCAACTGCAGCTCGGGCCAGCACCTCCTTCCTTTTCATACTCTTTAAGTTGCCTCCTGGTTCTATCCCTCCCCAACCCCCGTCTCCACATACTCCATGAAGTGGGGCAAGCTGGCTGTCATTCGGTTTTCTGTTCACGCTTTCTCCCTCTATCCACTCTGGGCTTTAATGAGGGGCCCTGCTGTGGCTCCATTCCCTTCTACAAACCTACTCCCAGTCTCTCGGGGGAGTAGACCAAGGATAGAGGGAGTCCCTTCCTGCCGCTCAGGCCTGTGCGGGTGCCCAGGTATTTGTGGGCTGACCTCTGGGGCAGGAAGAAGGGAAGAAGGGAGGGATAGTTCGGCCCCTGAGGGTTCCCTGGGTTTGCACAGACCCACCTGGAAGTGACTTCCCTGGTAGCTCAGCTAGTAAAGAATTTGCCAGCAATGTAGGAGACCCTGGTTCAATTCTCAGGTCAGGAAGATCTGCTGGAGAAGCGATAGGCTACCCACTCCAGTATTCTTGGGCTTCTCTGGTGACTCAGCTGGTAAAGAATCCGCCTGCAATGCAGGAGACCTGGGTTCGATTCCTGGGTTGGGAGATCCCCTGGAAAAGGGAAAAGCTACCAATTCCAGTATTCTGGCTTGGAGAATTCCATGGACTGTATAGTCCATGGGGTCACAAAGAGTCAGACACAACTGAGCGACTTTCACTTTCACCTGGAAATGGAGCATCTCGCTGTATCAGCCACCTCTGCCAGCTGGTTGTCACATCCCCAGCCCGTAAGGGGAGCTCTTGCTGGCACACAGGCTCACTGGGTCTTGGCCATTACATCACAAAGCAGGTTACATGGCACTGAGTTGTCATCATGGCCTGATGAGGGGGTGATCCGTTTGTTAATGGGTGAGTTCCTGGTGTAAGGACAAATGTCTGAACTGCAGAGGAGAGATTAAAAAAAATCATATGGGCATTCTCATCAGGCCCACTAATCCCTATTTTAAGCTTGGATCCAGTACTGAGGAATCTCTGCATCCTCCCTTGGAGGCAATTACAGTCCATTTCTTCACATTTTACATCAGTTAAAGGAACACTGTCAAGATAAAATCTTGCCCGACATAGTCTTTTTTTTTTTTTTTTTTTTGGTTTTAATTTCCTGACTCTCGCAAACCAAGAATTTCATAGATTTTTTTTTTTTTAAACCAAAAATGTACTTTTCGAGCCAGGTTTCACAGTGAAGTGAAGTGAAAGTCACTCAGTTGTGTCCGACTCTTGTGACCCCCATGGACTGTAGCCCGCAAGGTTCCTCCGTCCATGGGATTCTCCAGGCAAGAATACTGGAGCGGGTTGCCATTTCCTTCTCCAAGGTTTCATAGGTTAGATTTTTATTTGAGGTGTGATCCCATGCTGGGCGGCTGTACGGGGCTGGCCGTCCTCCATGGTTGTCAGGCGCCCCAGCAGCTGCATTTCGTCTGCATGCTGGGGTCTGCATCCTGGTCCATGGGGTGCTGGTGAGGCCGAACTGCCTTGTTGGTAGGATTACTGGTGCTGATCTCAGGGCCCAGGCACAGGCCACAGCAACGAAGAGCTGCCCACACGGGCTCAGTGAGTTCAGGGAAGGCAGCCAGGGATCTGACAGGAGCAGGGCTCCAGTGAGCAGGAGGTCACGGTCCACGGGGCTGGACCTGTGGATAGGCAGGCCTGGGTATCCAGGTAGCATGAGCTTGAATGAGAGTAGCCAAGGCAGAAAGGACCCGACATGGACTTTTGTACCAGACAGGAGGTCGGTGGCAGGTGGATGGTCAGTGGGAGGATGGCATGCTGGGGACCCTGCTGGTGATGCTAGGTCCCAGGGCAGAGGCAAGCTCCAGGCTCAGCTCTTCTGCCTCTGCTGTGGTTCCTGTGTCAGGCAAGGCCCCGCAGGTGTGTGTCAGAGGCTGGAAGGCCAGCCAGGTCCCCACAGCTGCATCTCAGCCCTGATGGAGGATGGCGAACCTTCAGTTCAGTTCAGTTCAGTCCCTCAGTCGTGTCCGACGCTTTGCGACCCCATGGACTGCAGCACGCCAGGCCTCCCTGTCCGTCTCCAACTCCTGGAGTTTATTCAAACTTATGTCCATTGAGTTGGTGATGCCCTCCAACCATCTCATCTTCTGTTGTCCTCTTCTCCTCCTGCCTTCAATCTTTCCCAGCATCAGGGTCTTTTCCAATGAGTCAGTTCTTCACATCAGGTGGAGCTTCAGTATTGGAGCTTCAGCATCAGTCCTTCCAATGAATACTCAGGACTGATTTCCTTTAGGAGGGACTGGTTGGATCTCCTTGGAGCCCAAGGGACTCTCAAGAGTCTTCTCCAACACCACAGTTCAAAAGCATCAATTCTTCAGCCCTCAGCTTTCTTTATAGTCCAACTCTCACATCCATACATGAATACTGGAAAAACCATAGCTTTGACTAGACTGAACTTTGTTGGCAAAGTAATGTCTCTGCTTTTTAATATGCTGTCTAGGTTGGTCATCGGAGAAGGCAATGGTACCCCACTCCAGTACACTTGCCTGGAAAATCCCATGGTCGGAGGAGCCTGGTAGGTTGCAGTCCATGGCGTCACGAAGAGTCAGACATGACTGAGAGACTTCACTTTCACTTTTCAGTTTCATGCATTGCAGAAGGAAATGGCAACCCACTCCGGTGTTCTCCCCCAGGGATGGGGGAGCCTGGTAGGCTGCCGTCTATGGAGTCGCACAGAGTCGGACACCACTGAAGCGACTTAGCAGCAGCAGGTTGGTCATAACTTTTCTTCCAAGGAGCAAGAATCTTTTAATATCATGGCTGTAGTCACCATCTGCAGAGAACCTTCAGAGGTCACCTAATGTCTTTCTGTGGTTACACAGGCATATGGAGTCCACTGTTCACCTGCCCGTGGTGACCTTGGCCCTCCTTACCAGGCAGACCCTCTCCTCATCCTCAAAACTGGACGATCATAAGGGTCAGACACCCTCACTCTCCTAGGGGTCCAGCCTGTCTCCTTTCTCACCAGTGTGGTCTTAGCACAGGAAACTCAAAGGTCTCTCCTGCTCCCCTGCCATCCAGGTGGGTTTGGGCTGCTACCTGCGGACCAGGTGTGAATCATCCACCTGTCTCATCCCCCCTTTCTGTCCCCGTGCCAAGGCCTGAAGAAAGTTCCTCTTTCATTTCCACCCTTATTTTCTCTGGAAATGAAGTTTAAAAGTCTGAATGCTCGGTTCTCTTCTCTCCCATTTCCCCTTGCTCTGCAGCAAAGTGAAAAGTGAATGTGTTAGTCATTCAGTTGTGCCTGACTCTTTGCAACTCTATGGACTGTAGCCTGTCAGCCTCCTCTATCATGGAATTCTCCAAGCAAGAATACTGGAGAGGGTTGCCATTCCCTTCTCTAGGGGATCTTCCTGACCCAGGGATCAAACCTGGGTCTCTTGTGTTGCAGGCGGATTCTTTACCATCTGAGCCACCAGGGAAGCCCTAGAAGTTATGACTTGAAAGCCCGAAGCCAGGCTGCGTTCCTGATCGACTGGGTCAGCACCTCTGGGTTGGGACCCAGGCGTGTGTTCAGGCTCCGCCAGTGATAGCCCTGCTTGGGATCACCCTGCTGAAACTTACCTGTGATGGACCAGCCTGGGCAGACCTGGGCCTGCCTCCCTTTCCTGGCTGGGGTCATAGGCGCAGATCCATCTCTGTAAGTGAGGCAACACAGGGGTGGAGAGACCCCGACTGGCCAAAGGATGCTTCCCCTCCCAGCGCCCATTTCTTCGTCCTTGAGTTATCTTGGGAAAGATGTAAAGTTAGGCATTGCCCACAAAGGGTTGGCTGCTACCTGGTGGGTAGCTGAGCCTTGTTACCTGTGATATAGTGATTTGTTCTCATGCAACTTTTTTGCTGGAATAAATTTAACTGGTTTCTCTGCTATCTTAGCATCTGTTTCCCCATCAAAGTACCCGCTAACCTTTCACCTTTCCTGGTCACACAGTCTTCGGGAGAGGTGGAGGCTGATTCCATCTGTGCCAGGCGCCAGCTCTCATGTTGTGGGGAATGTCTTCAGAGCCCAAGAAGAGCAAAGGCATTTCTGTGAGGCCTTTATTTCTGTTTCCATGAAGAACTCTCTGGTCCCATTCGGCCCTTCCCCGGATGCTCTGAGAGCATCGCCTCCGAACGACGGAGGTGGGGTCAAGGGCAACGGCCTGCCATCAGTCTGACTATAAGCCTGTCACCCTTAAGTTTGTCTGTTCTTTCTCCACCCTGAGATAGCCGTTTGCTCCTTCTGTGTGTGCGCTTGTGCCTGTGTGTTGAGGGTAGGAAGAGGGTGGCCCTACGCTGCTACCTGAACCCTTCCATGTGACAAAGAGTGTGCAGGTTGACCTGAATGTGAGTCAGGGGGGCACTCCCCACTGGAGACTGGGCCCCAGAGATGGAGAGCGTGCCTGGGCACAGCGTGGACCTTCCTGTGGTCCCACCCCCTGCCTATCTCTACTGGAAGTCTTTCCCACCGTTAGGTTTTGTCTGACTGGTTGTATCATCGTGACTTCTATTGGCCTCAGAGTCACTGACAGTTCCTAGCAAGAATACTGCTTCATTCCGGTATGCCTGATGCTGCTAAATCACTTCAGTTGCGTCTGACTCTGTGCAACCCCATAGATGGCAGCCCACCACACCAGGCTCCCTAGTCCCAGGGATTCTCCCACTAGGCTCCTCTGTCTCTGGAACTCTCCAAGCAAGAACACTGGAGTGGGTTGCCATTTCCTTCTCCAATGCATGAAAGTGAAAAGTGAAAGTGAAGTTCCTCAGTCATGTCCCACTCTTCGCAACCCCATGGACTGCAGCCTACCAGGCTCCTCCATCCATGGGAGTTTCCAGGCAAGAGTACTGGAGTGGGGTGCCACTACCTTCTCCGGGTGTACCTGCTAATGCCTGCCAATAGCTCTCCTCCTCCACCTGGGAGGCTCAGTGCACACGCTGAGAAGAGGTTCTGTTGCTCTTTTTGTTGTTGTTTTTAAAGATTTTTTTTTAATGTGGATTTTTTTTTAAAGTCTTTATTGAATTTGTTACAACATCGCTTCTGTTTTAAGTTTTGCTTTCTGGCTGTGAGGCCTGTGAGATCTTAGTTCTCCAACCAGGAATCAAACTCACGTCTCTTGCATTGGAAGGTGGAATCTTCACTACTGGTCCACCAGGGGAGTCCCCTAGGCTCTGTTGCTCTTGAAAGGATTTTTTTTTTTAAAGAATGGAGTTAGCCTCTGGATTTCCCTTCCTTTACTAACTAAACCTTCCAAGTGCGCCTTCACTTCCGCTGGAGTAAAGTCAGGACAATCGATGTTTCAGAGAAAAGCTGCTGGAGACGCCACGTTTCAGAGCTGCGGGGTTTGCGGGCATTCAGTTGCTCATCAGACCAGCCTTTACACTTGTCTGCTGTTCAAGGGACTGCGATGTTTTCATGCACGACGCGTGAAAGGAGATGCGGTTCGGTGGTGTTTATTAGCGACCTTGCTCGTCCTCTGGACAGCGGGTGGGACGTGAGGGAGGTGCTGCCATCTCGGGCTCAGATTCTGAAGTAGAGAAAGGGAACGTGGCTTTTCAAGTCAGAAGTATTTATAGAACTAGGTTCTGACTTCACGATTGCTGAAGCCCTGGCGCTGGAAATAATAACACAAACCAGGAGAGAGAGAGAGAATCTTCTCCCTCCAGAAACGCCCCCACGGTGCTGGCTCCTGGGCAGCCTGCTTTGTGAAAAACCGAGGGTTGGCCAGTCTGATCCGAAGGTTTTTAAACTGAGGTTGGGTGGGCTGTAGGGAAATGCTCTCATAGACACAGCTGAAGCATCCCTGGGGTCCTGCTGTCCTGGAGTGGGTGTGTGTGGGGGGGCTTCTGGCTCCTGAAAGCACAGGGAATTTGGGGAAGGTGTGGGCAGGCGCCCCCCACATGTGGGCCCATCGCTGTGCCCAGCTGCCCCTCCTCCTGGCACCTCAGCACCTGCTCTGTGATGCCCACTCCCGGTGGTCCTGCTGCAGGCCTACCCTGGGTGGTGCACGGGGCTCAGGAACCCAGAACACGGTCCCCTTTCCCCTCCACACCCAGGTGCTTTTCTTTATTTATATTTTTAGATTAATTTTCTCATTGGAGTATAGTCGGTTTACAATGTTGTGTTAGTTTCTGCTATACAGCAAAGTGAATCAGTTATAGATAGGCTTATATGCACTCTTTATTAGATTCTGTTCCCATAGAGGTCATTACAGAGTATTGAGTAGAGGTCCCTGTGCTGTACAGCTGGTCCTTGTTCATCTATTATACACATAGCAGTGTGTGTATCCGTCCTGAACTCCCTTTTATCCCTGCCCCAGGCTGCTTTCACACTGTTGAAACACAAGAGTTTAACTCAACCTTCTTTCCCGGAAAATCGGCATCGCCCCCATTCTTCCAGGCCAAAAGTCCCCTGGGGCCTGACACTGTCCTTGTGGGGTTGGGGACCTGATCTTCAGGGCCTTGAACATGACTCCTACTGTAATCCCAAGGGCAGAGATTCCCCAGCAATCTCACACTACAATGCATGATCCCAGCTCCTCTCACCGAATCGCCCCCAGGGTCAAATCTCGAGCAACCGTCTCATTATGGAGACGAGAGGGACAGAAACCACCACAGAGGAAGCTGCCAAGGCGGCTAAGGGCACCGTAAGCTCCATTAACAGAAGCAAGGCATCCAAAGCGGAGTGGGAACGGCTGCTCTGAGCTAGTCCCACCAGCTCGGTGGACAGCGCGGTCCTTTAACGAGGGCCACTGATAGAGAAACAGACGGGTGTGCCGGAGGAGGCGACAGTCACTCGTGTTTTGGCCTGGAGAAGAGAAGATTCGTGGAGAGGGAGGAAGACTTTCAATATGTTATGTAATATATCTTTAGTATCTCTATTAGAACATTTATTTAATAGTAACACTAGCATCTAAACGTCTCTGATGTTTGGAATGTACTGATTCATTGTAATAATTGGGCTTCCCTGGTGGCTCAGATGATAAAGCATCGGCCTGCAATACGGGAGACCTGGGTTTGATCTCTGGGTTGGAAAGATCCCCTGGAGAATGAAATGGAGACCCACTCCAGCACTCTTGCCTGGACAATTCCATGGATGGAAGAGCCTGGTAGGCTACAGTACGTGGGGGTCACAACGAGCTGGATACGACTGAGCAGCTTCACTTGTTCACTGGATTCACTGTAGCCCTCACAACAGCCCTATGGGGCATGGGTGTCATAACTCCCGTTACACAGGACAACAAGCCCAAGGCCTCGAGAGGCCGGGACTCACCAAAGCTTTCACTTGGCAAGTGGCAAAGGGAGCCTCATCTCCAAGTCCTTCTTGTCCAAAGGCCACATGCCATCTCCTGGGTCTCCCTGGAGCATGGAAGAGGGTTCTTGGTGTCCATGTGAAGCTGGGAGCTGAGTTAGAACCACAGGGAAGACAGCACAGGGAGAGACTGAAGTCAGCCTAATGGGGAACTTGCTCCTGTCCAGAGCTGTCCAGAGATGGAAGGAATGACCCAGCAGGACCTGAATGTCCTATAACCTGAGGTCTCTGGCAGAGGCTGTGGGGCTAAGGGTGAGGGTGTAGTGGGTGGGGCTGTTTACCATCATAGGAAGGAGCCACCAGATGACCCTAATGAAGCTTCCTGTTTTATTGCTCTTCCCAAAGTAACTTCGGCACATGAGTTCAGGAAGAAAGTCAAAGAACTCATGGGGCTATTATCTGGTCACTTTGGAAACATTCAAGGGTAAATGGTGTCCTCCAGTGTGTTAGACTTCATGGTTTTCCATCCATCCCTTCATCCACCCATCCCTTCACCCATCCACCCACCCATCCATCCACCCCTTCAGTCCTTCATCCATCTCTCTAGCCATCCCTCCATCCATCCACCCATCCATCCATCCACCCATCCACCCACCCAC
>SJYV01006876.1:0-12300 GCA_006410875.1 Neotragus pygmaeus
ACTGCAGCCTACCAGGCTCCTCTGTCCATGGGATTTTCCAGGCAAAAGTACTGGAGTGGGTTGCCATTGTCTTCTCCATGAAGAACCTGAGGCTTGGAAAAATAAAGCTCTTATCAAGGTCATATAACTAGCAAAATCAAAACACTGGGATTTGAACCCAGAGAGCCAAACAGCAATACCTGTGTGATTAATCACTCTGTGATAGCCTAAGTTTCAACTTAATACTTTACCATCACAACCTACACTATCTATAGTTATTAATCATGATAATAACAAGTTCTGTGTCAACCTCTTTCATCCCCTTAGATTATATAAGAAATAATTCTCACCAATATCATCTTTAGTGCTTGAATTTAACACATAATTTTGATTAAGATAGGTAATAGAATGCACATGAATTTGCAATAAACATTACTGAATTTTGAATCGCTGAGATGTCTTTAATAGTTTCAGGAGACATGTGGTTTGCAGCCTCCACTTTTCTCAACCACTGCTGATTAGTCCTCCAGTTATACAGGTTTCCTCATAATGCAAGCTGTTATTAAAAAAAAAAAAAAACATTGTGAAACCTGAAATACCGGCCAGTTGAAAGGAGAATATCCAGCAGGGCTCTTTTTATATATGTTTGAGAATTTAATCATGTGCTGCTGGGTGGATGTTTAGTCTGTGAAGGTTACACAGTGGTCTCTTAAACTATATTAGTAAAGTGCTGGTACTGGAGGAAAGATCTGACCGGCTGATGAAGCTTCCAACCTGGGCAATTATTTCAGCAAATTTCCATACCCTGGACTTTTTAAGCCATGTGACCCTTTTCATATCCTTATGTGTATTAATTGGAAACAAATGTCACATAGGAAAAATAGCTCATTCAGTTTTCTTCCTTCTCTGATCCTAGCTGAAGGGAAAGCTATTAAAAGCTCCTGGCCCCTTCAATACACCTAAAATTCAAGTAGCTTTCTGGATTTCACACACACACATACAAAGTATTTGCTTATGTAAAAAGTGGTGGAAGAATAAAATTTTATTGTGTTCAGCTGCCCCTAAAAACATCTGTTTTCCTCTCTTATGTTTGGAATTTGCCAAATATACAATATCCAGAAAACTCTTTTGATCTCCTAGCTAAGCATGCGAGTCATAACACCATTTTCCTGCAAGATGCCTTCCTTGGGAGTGTTGGTGAGTTACATGATCCCAGTATAGCGCCAAAACACTTGATTATACCCTTGAAAAACCAACGTTGCCAAGATGGGCAGCCCAATATTAAAAATCACTCTGAGATTGTCATCATGTCCATTTGTGGTCTGCCTTGGACTAAGCAGAAATTCAAAATGGACGCTGGGAATAAAGTCAGTTTTGTGGCATTTGTCAACAAAGCTATATTACTGTTTTGATCTGGATGACTCTCTGGATAAAAGAGAGATACCTGTAAGTCATACAATGGATATAATTTCAGAAGTGGTGAGCAAAAATGGCCCTGAGCAGCAAAGAATACAATGACTCTTTTTTTTTTTTTCAATTCCATGGATTATTAGTATCGCATCCTTCACAGTTCTCTCCCGTTAGTTCTATCAGCTGGGAAAACACCTCTAGCTTTGAAAAGGGACAAAAATATCACACTTAGCAGCACGAGAGTTCTGCTGAGAGGGATTGGTAATCTTTGCAGCGGCTTCTCTCTGTGAGACCTCATAGGATCCTCCAATCCAATTTATACTATAAAATTACCAGCCCTTATTTGGTAATGAAAAAATATTTTTTGCAATGAGAATGTTCATTTCCAAAAATTCAGGACATTTCCTCTTTGAATGAGCAAGAAATAGATTTTATTACTATGCTAGTTGCTACCAGTCTTATTCTTCCCTTATGTTTTATATTTATGGACTTTTTTTTTTTAATTAACCTTAGCACTGCCCCGGGAATCTGTTCTATTCTGTTCTTTCTGAGATAAAGAATTTAAGTTGACATCAACAAGGAATGTGTACTGAAAATCATTGGCAGATTAGATTCAAAAGTCAGCCATTGTGACTTCAAGTACTGTTACTATTAGAACAAGCATAAGGAGATACTTCTGGTTAGACATTGTTATCTGATTACTTCTGTTCTTATTAATTTTTTTTAAGACTGGATTTGGCTTGCAAATGTCCTGCTTATTGCACACATATACATTTTTTCCTAAAGCAAATAAAATAATTCTAAATACGATATGAAGATTTTATTATGATATAAAATACTGTCTTATGTTGTAGCCTTTGTCTAAGAACAGATAATGCTGATGAACAAACTGGTAGATCTTTTTTTAAGTTAATCTGTTCTCTGTTAATATATGCTTTGCTCACAACATCTGAAATTTCATTTTCTGAAAGAGCACATATTGCATTTTTTTAAAATATACAATAAAAAGAAGTTTTTATAGATGTTTATTATTTTTTTACACAGTAGTTTTCTTCTCAGTGCTAAAGACTTAAAATCTGTCCATGGTGAAGCAGTACTGTATGAACAATATTTGTTCACAGGGACAGAGAGTAAGATAGTAAAAATCACTTTGCTTTGCTTTCAAGCAAACTTAAGCTTACATCAGTGACGTGTCTTGAGGAAGTTACTTTCTTCCTTAGAGCATTATCCCCCTGTCTGATAAAGAAATTAATACTAATACCTGCCTTATAGGATGGTTAAGAAATCAAAAGCACTGGAAAGTGTCTACTGTCTGATTTAGTAAATTCAAAGAAAAAGCAGGATTACTAAATTATTTAATTAGATAGTTTTCTTAATTGTAATGAAACAGTTTTTTTCCTCTGTGACTTAGTAGCGCTTTGATTTTCGTTTTATCGCTGGTCAGATCATTAATAAATCTTCTAATAGCACCCTCTGATAGTTTTTATATGCATCTTCCTGACCACTGCTGCTTATTAATTCAGAAATGAACTACTCTGTTTTCTTTCTCTTTCTCCAGTCTTAACATACTTCTTGGTGACTTTATTGTGAAAAATAAATTCATTCTTTCTTCCTGGCTTTCATGTTGTCTTTAAAAACATATCCATCAAGTGAAACACTGTCCTAAACAAAGACGATATTACAGTGAACAGAGCAGGCACTTTTTCCGCCTTCAAGGACCTCACACTACAATTGAGGAGCCAGCCTTTAAATCAATAATACTAATTCTGTCCTCTCAAATGTATTAATGATTTCAGTCTTTAACAAGGGAAGCCACCGAAGTGTTAAGAAATAGTAGATGACAAGATTATATTTGCATGTTTTAAGTTGAACTTATATATATATGACAATATATATGAACATATATACGGGAATATAGCCAATTAACAATGTTGTGATAATTTTTGGTGCACAGTAAATCTACCCCTGTACATATACATGTATCCATTCTCCACCAAATGCCCCTCCCATCCAGGATGCTGCATAACACTGAGTAGAATTCCCTGTGTTATATGGTAGGTTCTCACTAGTTATCTATTTTATACATGGCATCAATAGTATATGTATGTCAATCACAATATTGGCATTTTGAGAGATCTTTCTGAATGCTATTTAGAGCATTAAGGGCCTCAGAGCATTTCAGTTCTATGTGCCTGCACTTCACCTGCAGATGATTTTAAGGCCGATTTGATCCAGTCCATCTAGGGCGGGGCCTGAGAATCTGCATTTTTAACAAATTCCAGATGACACGGTTTCTGCAAGTCCATAGACTGTGCTTTGAGTAGCAAAGGAAGAGAAAGGAAGAGAAAGGACGTATGGATAAAGTAAGATGGGAAATGAGTTAGAAAGCTAGTCTTTGACTCACTTCATCAATATGCATTTAGTGTTTACTAAAAGCCAGCCCCAGCCCCTCCTCTAGATGGTGGGAATAGAATGATTAACAAGACAATGGCATCTGAGTTTTTCTAAGTAGCATACATACTGGTGGATGCTGCAGTATATAGGTAAAAGATGACAGAAACTAGGACTAGAATAGTGGCCGCCAGACAGAGTACAGTTAACAGATGTTGGAGATACTTACATGGCAAAATAGGATGAGAGAGACACTGGCTTTTGAAGGATGAGAGAGAAGATTTGACAAGGCAAAATTCTAGGCTTCAAGTTATCTTTGAGATGCCCACATATAGTACACATTTAAATCTATGGATTTAGGGCTAAACATAGAGGTCAAGGCTGTCGGGATCATCGTGAGTCAGATTTTCTATCGGTTGAGTGGATGATGCCCTGAGTATATTTCACTGTGGGCGTCGGGTGTCCTCCAGTCACACGCACTGTTGCAAGCTCAATCGCACTTGCCTCCTACTCGTCTGAGAAAAATAAGGCCATCAGACGTTTTTCTGTTTCCACATTCATATTTAGCTGTAACTCAACTCACAATCACTTCTTTTCTCCAGTGCCTGAAGAGCAATAGCTCCTTTTTGAAATTAATCTGAGTCACATTCTTTAAGTTAATAATTTATGTTCATTGTGTCCTTTTTCTCATGTGGCATTCCTGTTCTATTCACTATGATATAATTGTGCCTTAGCGACTCAGTCAATCAACCAATTCCATCTACATTTTTTAAGTTCTCAACTTGTTTTTACTTCTCTACCTCAGTATTGCCCATGTCTGTCTTGTAGAAACTCTCATCCCTTGGCTTCTACTACATATAGTGCAAATGTTTTCCTTTTATCTTTCCAAGCATTCCTTCTAATCGCTTCTGATGGTTGGTCTTCCAGGAATCTGTTTAATGTTGACCCAGCCTAAAATTTTGTGCACTCCCTCTCATTAAACACTAACACTTCTCATTAAACACTTAACCCAGTGATTCAGCTGCTACTTACATGCTTGAAAACAGAATCACTAATCTGTTCTTTCCTGTGCTCCAGATCCATATAGCCAACTGCCTATAGGACATACCACTCAGGTAACCCCAGACACCTTAAAGCCAACATACCTAAAATTGAACTCATCTTTATTTACTGAAATGGCTCCTACTGTTTTACTGTTTTTGGCAAATATTCTTGGCAGAAAGCTGAGATCCAGTCAAGACTTATTTATCCTTCTCCTTCTTACCTTCAAACCAGGAGATGATAAAAATCTATTGATTTTTCTTCCTCTCCACCGTACCTCCACTACTGATGGCCTTTAGGACCTCTTCAGTCTTTCCAGGCATCACTGAATCAGTCTCCAAAAAAGTCTCTTTATGTCTTTACTCTTCTTTCTTCCACTTCATCTTCAGGCTCTTGCTAGTGTGATTTTCCACTTTGGGGCTTTAAATATCTTTACCAGTTTCCTATTCTCTATGAGAAAATGGTACAGCATACTAGCATCCTAGTAAGCTTCTTCCTGATCTAGATGTGTTTATAGCTTCTGTTTCTCATAACAATTTCTCTTTCAGTCCAATAGTCCTGCACTTCTGGCATTTAAATTTGCCAAGCTATTTCATAACAATATGTCTTTCAATGTGGAACATCATGGGATCCCCCTACCTGAAAGGCCCTTCCCTAGTCAATTTGAAAGAAATACATTTATCTTTCCAAACTCAATTCAAGCATTTCCTTCTTTTGAGAATGTTTTCTGATCCTGCCCCTCTCTTTTGTGTCTATACTGTACACAGGCACATATTTCTTTCATGACAGGGCAATTTACCTGTGTATTTTTTAATATGCCTAATATACTAAACTGTGAATTACTTTAGGAAAAGATTTTATGACTCTGAATTTCTCCACCCATCTCATTGTAGTAGTATAAAATATGTTTTATATTCAACACAAAATGTAATATATATGATGATAACTCAGTTTTCAACCCATGCCTGCACAGTGCCACATCTTGTCCCATGCCACTAAGAAATCCACTGGCCTACTGTTCTTGAGTTTACATGGGCTCATTTCTCCCCTATATCTTTTCCTTTACACATTTAGGCAGTATTTCAAAATAATCTCCCTTCATGACAACCAGTAGTAGGAAACCCACTCCTTTGGCTCTCTCATAACAAGTTTGGACACCTAAGCATCTGGCTTAGATCTCTCCTTATTCATCATAGGCCTGGATGGTTATCTTTTCTTGGAAGACATGTCTTGGTCCACTTTCCCACATCCATTTTATACACATTAGTTGTACAGTTGGACCATTTTTTAGAGTTTTAACACCCCTATGCTTTCCTGGTGGCTCAGTGTTAAAGAATCTGCCTGTCAATGCAGGAGACACAGGTTTGATCCCTGGGTCAGGAAGATCCCCTGGAGAAAGAAATGGCAACCCACTCCAGTATTCTTGCCTNAAAAAAAACATCCCCATGGCATCTAGGACACAGTGACAACGATCACAATTAACACATAACTAATTTAAAAAACTATGTGCCAAGAGCTCCTCTTAAAGCTGAAGGGCATGAACGTGAGGGGTGGTGTGCTCCAGAGTACACAGGGCAGGCTCCTGGGGCTGCATTTACCCGAACTCTGTTGATGCCTCCATAGTGGGGCACCATAGCCAGCTCCAGCTGAGGCTTCCGGTCTTCTTCATCCTCTTCGTCGTCCTCCTCCTCCTCTTCATCGCTGCCCTCGGATGGTGGGGGCTTTGTCCCATGCAGATTGTGCATCCGAAGCATCATCAATCTGGGGGAGGTGTGGGAGGAATGAGGCACCGGATGGCTGGATCCTTAGGCAGGAGGGAGGGAGGAGGCTGGAAACCCCGACTTCTAGGTCCTGAGAAAGAGGAAGCTGGAGGCTCAGACGCCCCTAGCCCTGTAAAGCCTCAGTCCTTACCTGTTGCTTTGGGCGCTCTCGGCCTGCGTCCCAGCACACAGGTAAAGAGTAAGAGGAAGCTCAGTCCGGTTGTCTCCCAGGTGATCCCGGACTATGTCGAAGCTGAGACAGGGGGCGCCTGGGAATGGAAGGTGGGATGGGAAAATTAGGATTGGACAGAGGGTTCTCGGCCCTCTTAAGTGTGATGTCAATCCTCTTAAATCCTAGTTTCTTTTCAAACAGTCTCTCAAGTTAAAGATTCAGGATCGGCTCCCCTCAGGACCCAAGATTCCAGTCTCCTCCTTCGTGAGGACCCAGGATGCCGGGTGCCCAGCCCTACCAGTCTGTGCTCGGTGGTACAGCACGTAGGCCTCCTCGTCCATGACCAGCTCCTCTCCTTCGCGCAGCGGCGGTCCCCGGCCAGGTAGGTAGACCTGAGCCTGACCCTTGGACCCTGTTTCTTGGGATTCGGTCTCCATAGACTCCCCAGGTTCACACGTGCGCCGCCCACCCTTGCGCGCCGCCATCTTCGGAGCCTCTCGCCGCTGGCGCGAGGTAATAACGTCACTTCTGGGTCGCGTTTTTCCTTCTTAGGAGGCTCCGCCCTACTGCCCGGTTACCTTGGAAACCTCCTGGTTCACCAATTAGAGAGGGCGATGGGGAGAGGACGAAGAAGAACTAAGAAAACAGCATCCTGGCTTGGCTACCGAGGCCTGCAGATCGGAGGCAACTATACCCTTCCCGTGACTTTGGGGCGCTCTTCCGCAGAGCGGTGGCAAGGCCTCCTGGGAGTTGTAGTTCTGCAGGAGGCCTGTTTGCCTCATCAACTATACAGGCACTCCAGATCGGGATTCCATCTTCCACCTTTGACTCCCAATGCTTTCTTAATTAATTATTCGTGGATGCTAATAAGAGCTTTTACTGGCAAGGAGACTAGGTTTCTGCTCCCTGAGGATCCATAAAGCCGATTCCTTTTCCCCTCCTTGTTATGAAGGCTTTAATTTACTTCAAAATGCTTAAGTGTAGGCAGGATATGTATAAATTAGTTCGCTGGATCTACCCTCTAGGGGTAGTCAGTTGCCTCACCAGGCGTTCACGGTGAAGCCCTGGTCAGCAAGCACTCAATCAGAAAGTCCACCCTCTAGAGGCAGCTATTACAAGTGCTTCCGCTCTTTTTATTGCCCATCAACACCAGAGATTTGGCTAATTGGCATAAGGAAATGTTAGAAATAGATTCTCATTGGTGAGATTAACAGAATTCAAGATATGTGAATTGGCTAGGATGTAATAGACACTCACCTCCCTTGCATGAACAGGATATTAAGAACCTAGCAAGCCTCATTGCTTGTTGCCATAGGAATGGTACCCTAGACTGATCCTAAAATGTTATGATCCCAAATCTTTCTTGAGTTCTCTGACCCCTCTTCTTCTGCCCCCATCCCTTCTCAGCCCACCCCAGCTGTTTTGGCCTAGCTGGGTAGTTTGTGGGATCTTAGTTCCCCAACCAGGGTTCAAACACTTGCAGTGGAAAGACAAAGTCCTAACCACTGACGGTCAGGGAATCTCTCTGCCCTTCTCTTTTTAGGGTCTTTTCTCACCACTTCTTTCTGGGTCTTTATTAGCCACCTCCCTCCAGGATCTCTGTTCTTGCTGAAATTCTCTTTCTGCCCCCTCCTCCTCTGTAGGAATTTTCTTGCTTTCTGTTTCCTCCACGAGTTTGAAGGGGACTAAGAGAAGGACACGGTGCTCACACTGGGCTTGAGGAGGCATAAAAACATGGTTTATTCCAAACACTGCAATGTGGTACAGGAGAGAGGGAAAAGAGGTTGGTAGTGAGTGTGGACTCCCAGACTCCTCCCTTCCACAACCCAGCTCCAGACCCGGCTGGAGATCTGGGAGGTGGAGGNTCCTAGTTTATTAATTTTAATATTAAAAGGATTCTAATTTGTATATGTGGCTTGAAAGTGAAGTTGCTCAGTTGTGTCCGACTTTTTGCAACCCCATAGACTGTAGCCCACCAGGCTCCTCTGTCCATGGAATTTTCCAGGCAAGAATACTGGAGTGGGTTGCCATTTCCTTCTCCAGGGGATCTTCCTAACCCCGGGATTGAACCCAGGTCTCCTGCATTGCAGGCAGATGCTTTAACCTCTGAGCCACCAGGAAAGGCTTAGATACTATAAAACAGGACTTCTCTTTGTGAAATTGTCATTTATCGAGCATTTTTGAAGTGTCAGATTTCTTCAAAATGCTTTGCTTGTGAAACAGGAACAGTAGGAATGGTTCAGTATCAAATCAGATAAGTTAGAGAGAGAGAAAGGAATTCTTCAATAGTTAACAAAACTAAATTTCCCTGTAAGATCCTGCTTCTGTTTGGCACTAGCTAGTGTTGCTACTTACAGTCACAAATCAAAACATACTCAGCGTTAGGTGAATATTTAATTTATTAATGTAGTATTGTTTCAGCCAATGCTTACCCGTCCCTCTCTGATCTTCGTCCAATTCTCAGAGGTCTTTCCCTCTTATGCCACCTGTTTCTATCATTTAATTTCCCTCTGTCACTCGTGCCAGGAGCCAGGAGCAGCAAGGACAGAATGAAAGTATCACTCATGGTTGGGTGCCCATCAGCATCATTGTAGGGAGTGCATCGTTTCTTCAGCTTCATCTGCTCCTCCAGCTGGTGCAGGTAAGTTACCGTCTCTTGGCATAGAAAGCTTTGAAGTTGGCTTTTACTGTGCAGTCATGAGAATGACCTTCATGTGCCCATATGGCCTCCAGTAGCTTTCTCACTTGGGTACTTATCTAGAGGGATGGTGGAACCTTCCTTTTTTCAACCCCCGTGGGTGACCCACCCTACAGGGTTACATGGTCATTTGGCATGCTGGGCTCAGAGATATGTTTTATTCCACCTCCAGCCTGCAGAAACATTTAAAAGAAAGAATCTAAAAATAAATTTGCTTTTTCTCACAGCTTCGTGCAATGTGCCAATTTGATCAGCATGCCTTATTAATTGAAATAAAGTTATTAATTGAAAATGTTGAGTATTACTGTGGAGAGAATAAAGCTCTGAGACTTCATGTTAGCTATCTTTTCATGCTAACAGCTCATTAAATTTTTAACCTTTGTATCCAATTAATCAACTCCTCACAATTCTACCTAATTATGCCAGAAGCCATCCCTCATTCTCATCCACAAAAATGCTATTAAAAGCTATTGTCAATGTCTTACAGAAAATCAGGACCTATGTGTCTAGAAAATTCTCTGGTACACTTAAGCAAAGAAAGAAGGAAGAAGATTAAAAACTAAGAGGGAAACTAGGGAAGGAAATAAGGAAAGAGGGTGGGGTGGAAGGAGATATGCAGGAAAGAAATAAATAAGAACAAAAGAAAAAGAAAAGAAAGAGAATCTCTCCTGATTGATTGTCACTCAATTCACTGAGGGCTGTAGTGTTCACTGCAATCCTATTCACAGATCAAGGGCTTATTAGTCCACTGTATTATATGGGAGGTTTTATCATGATTAAAAAAAAATTATAGAGCATTCAACCCAAAGACACATCTGAAAAAAAAACAGAGCTTTGATGTTTTGTATCCCAGTTTCAGGGCTGATACTCAGCTCCTCTCTGTGTCTCTTCTTCCTCACTCCCCGCCCTTTCCTCTGGCATGGCTACCCTAATATTTCCATTAATACCACCAAGGCATGGAAACCTGTAAGGAATGGACAATCAAAGTTTGTAAAAGGGCAGTTCTGTAGATTTTGGGGAAATTGCTTTAGGCTCACCAATCTGCAGTAGATAATCTATTCTGTCTTCTATTTATTGGAAACCAGAAGGTTATTTTCTGCCTTCAATTTTCTAGTGTCCTTCCATTTCCCACAACTCCTCAAAATGTATTAGCAGCAGACATGTGGCCATCTCCTCCCCCAAGTTCCCTTGGAACTGAGGATACAATTTGTCTGAACGGTTTGAAGCACCAGGTCTACTCTATAAATTATCTCACCTCCCTCACAGATCAATTCCCACCTGACAATATGGGCTCTACCCTCTCTAGCTGAAGGATCATTTCCTCTGACAAAGTAGCTAAAACTTTGTGAAATGAAGGAATCCTGTTTATCCCCCTGTCGTCTCATAACATTATACCATCTGTCCCAAGCAGTGGGTTTCTACTTACTTTTGCCTTCTACTTGCTTTTAGCATGCTTGAAAAAGCCCCTTGGCACAGTTGACATTTTTCTGAAGCCACATTTTACTCAGGGTTATACATTTCCTGATGCAATTTATACAAATTTGCAACACTTTTAATATTAATGTCATTAAGGCCATGTCAGCTAGTTTTCATTCTTGTGCTTGATTAATTTCACAATTAATCAACAGAACCTAAGTGTTAGTAGATGTTCTATATTATCAACTTGAACTCTTCAAAATTCTCTTTCTGAAAAGAACAATGCTCTTTACTTGCTCCCCTTCCTCAACTTTTACTCATTCATGTTAGAATCTTTCATTATTAAGAACTCTTTGTTTTTGAGTTATCTGTGCTCAATTGTTCAGTCCTGTCCAACTCTTTGAGACCCGAGGCTCCTCTGTCCATGAGATTCTCCAAGCAAGAATATTGGGTATGTTGGTAGCCATTCCATTCTCCAGGGGACCTTCTCCAGGGATCAAACCCTCATCTCTTACATCTCCTGCATTGGCAGGTGGGTTCTTTATCACCAGTGCCACCTGGGAAGCAACTCCAGCATGTACACCACTATGTACAAAGGTAGACAATGGATGAGAACCTACTATTTAGCACAAGGAACTTTACTCAATGATCTGTGGTGACCTAAATGGGAAAAGAATCTAAAACAAGAGTCAATATATGTATATGTATAACAGATTCACTATACTGCACAGCAGAAACTAACACATTTTAAAGCAACTGTACTCCAATAAAAATTTTCTTTTAATAATTTGTCTTCCACTCATAATTTATAGTTACATGAAGGAGGGGAATAGATTAGGTATAATATATACATATTATTGTATGCAAAATAAATAACAAGAAGGATTTACTCTATAGCACAGGAAACTGCTCAATATTCTATAGTAACCTAAATTGGGAAAGAGTTAGAAAAAGAACAGACACATGTAAATATATAAGTGAATCATTTGCTGCACACCTGAAACTATCACAATGCTGCTAATTTTTTAATATAAAATAAACATAAAAAAAAACAGTGTGTCTTCTAGATAAATCCTCATGAGAAGAAACTCTCATTACTATACGAACTAGCATATTTCCTTTGTTAGCTATTTTTATTTTTGTTCTTTTTCAGTTTTCCTAAAATCCATCAACCACTTTCTTCATCTAGCTGAAAAGTCCTACCTCTACTTAAATTTTACTTTCACTTGTTTATTGCTTGGTCACACTAAAGGGAGGATAAATATGTTTCTGGATACTCTTTTTTTTTAATTGAAGGATAATTGCTTTACAGATTTTTGTTGTTTCTGTCAAATCTCGATATGATTCACCTATAGGAATATATATGCTGCTAAGTCGCTTCAGTCGTGTCCGACTCTGTGCAACCCCATAGACAGCAGCCCACCAGGCTCCCC
>SJYV01006882.1:0-28925 GCA_006410875.1 Neotragus pygmaeus
ATCATTTCAGAATTGCTTCTTGCCTTAAGCTTTAGAGATAATATACAAATATATTTGTATTTCATAAATATAACTTTATTAATTAAAAACAATATAAACATGAATATCAAAATGGTATAAATGAACGCATATGGTTCAGTACAATGTACCACACACAGACAATGAACAATACCTTTTTTGAAGTTTCATCTTTAAGTATTCTATTTACTGAATTGTGAATACTATTTACTGAATTCTTCCAATCAAAGAAAAATGAACTGGTTATTAAAAACAAACAAACAAACAGTTTTCTACCACAACTCACGTGTTTGCAGAGGCCATGCCAGGGAAAAGAAATATATGGAGCTCAGACAATAAGGATAAAAATGAGTTCTTAAAAGTTTATGCTTCTCTTTATTTTCTATTACTATTGTTGCGTGTGAAAATGCACCCAAGTGTTGTGAGAGGAAATGGGAAACCAAGCAAAGCACACCAGCCTGTGGTCGACCCCCTGTGTGCCCCCAAGGAGTGAATTCAAGGAGACAGCGCAGCTCGCTCACCAGGCACCACAGGGTGGGGCTTGGAGGAGAACAGCAAGAGTTGATGTCTGTCAGACACCACGCAACCTTCGAGTTTACAATATTTGTCTTTATCAATATTAGATCATGCTACATCCCTTCTGATGATGTCTTATCTTCGCAATGCTAAGTTTCCAGTGGTTGTTGTAATAAAAAGCCATGTCCATGCACAATCAGTGTGGAACAGGAAGAGGGTGGCAGTGTCCAGTTTGAGAATCTGAACAGTACCCAAGAGAAAAACAAATCCAATAATAAATAATGTGGCTGTTTGTAAATAGAATTTAAACAAAAATTTCAAATTTAAGTTGTTTTGATAAACTAAGCTGTTTGGAAGTAACCATTTAAAAATGGGAAGAAAAACTCTTCAGCATTTCTTTTTGCCAAGGGGACACCATGAAAAACTGAGAGACTCAAGGAGTCAGTGAGTCAAGGAACTGGGAACCTCACAGCTATCTGTGTGCCAAATACAAAGTGTGCAGATATACCTCTACTGTAACAATAAGAAGCAATTTTAAAATCCAGAGTTTAATTTTTATGTTGAAAAACACTGACAATATCGTCTCACTGAAATTTATATCTGATCAATTTTTTCTATAAAAAATTTTTTAAAAGTTAAATAAAACTTTTAATGGAAGTTTTTATAGAAGTGATCACTTTTTATAGAAGGGATAAAGTTCTGTGTGTTTATGTTTTAATGAACCTAAAAGTATCACCACATCCATACAAATAAGGAATGTCTGCTTTGGGCCAAGATAAAGTAACATCAACAAGATTCACTCTCATGTCTAAAAACAACAGAGGAGGAGGATAGTGAGGTTGAGGATGGGAAGCCAAGGCAGGAAGGCCCACGACCGTCCAGGCTTCCTGGCCTGGGAAGCTCTCGGCTGCAGCCCTGGTGCCTGGGAAGCTCTCGGCTGCAGCCCTGGCGCCTGGGAAGCTCTCGGCTGCAGCCCTGGGAAGGGGGCCAGCCTGCCTTTCTGAGTGGAGAAGACTAACCTTCGAGACCCGGAAGGGCACAGCAGCGAGAGCTCACCCAAACCAGTAATGGAAAAAGGAGCTGCATAGAGAGTGGAGGGCCTCCCTAGTGGCACAGACAGTAAAGAGTCTGCCTGCAATGCAGGAGACCTGGGTTCAATCCCTGGGTTGGGAAGATGCCCTGGAGAAGGGAATGGCTACCCACTCCAGTATTCTGGGCCTGGAAAGTTCCATAAACAGAGGAGCCTGGCAGACTCAAGTCCATGGGGTCACAAACAGCTGGACATGACTGAGCGACTTGCACTTCACTTTGAGAGTGGAGATCTGCACAGAGGTCAGAGAAAGAACCAATCAAAGGATTCAAGGTAGAAAACTTTATGATACACAAGACACTGGGACAAGTACACAGAGGTCTTGCCTCAGGAGTGGAAAATAATTAGTCAGCAGTCTGAGCAGTAACGTGCCAGCAGTGCCTAATTAAATACTCAAAGCAAGACCTAAAAGGATCCAACTGTCTCCAATTTAACTGTGTCCCAGAACAAAGTCCAAAAACAGGTTTAGGAATACGAAATATCCACCCAACAAGGTAAAATCCACACTGTGTGTGCTTAGTCACTCAGTTGTGTCCAATTCTCTTGTGACTTCATCGACTATAGCCTGCCAGGCTCCTCCGTCCATGGGATTCTCCAGGCCAGAACACTGGGGTGGCTTGCTTTCCTTCTCCAGGGGATCTTCCTGACCCAGAGACTGAAACTGCATCTCCCATGGCTCCTGCATTGGCAGGTGAATTCTTTACCCAATGAGCCACATGGAAACCCTGAAGCGCACACTATCTGGCATCGCACTGGAAATTAACAGGCAAAGGAAGAGAAAAAGGAAACATGTAAGAAAAAAAATTAACCAAAACCTGGGACTGACACACTGTTATAGTCAGTAGACAAAGACCCTAAAAGAGCATATTGATGTGTATATTATTAACGTATACAGATATGAATACAAGAACCGAGAACATTTATAATCCAAAATATTTTAGAAAGGCCCAAGAATGAAAACTACATTTGGTAAATGATAGTCTTAATAAATTCAACAATTTAAATACCAGTTAAAACTACAAAAATAAAAGAAAGTTATACTTATCCTAATGTTTGCTTATGGTTTCTAAAACACTAAGAGACAAAAAATGTGAAACTAATGGAGTTGTGTGCTTTCACTCCTTCCTAAAATTCTTCTGAATCACTGCAGAGTTTTAAATGCATGAACTAACTTATAAGAAAGAAGAAAATGGGAAAGGAAACAATTTGGAAACCATATTAGAAAGCAGATGGCTAAGTAGTCGGGTTTTAGCTGACCCAGGCAACAAGAAATTCACTCACACTCCAGCGCCTCCATGAAACCTCAGGAAACTGGCAGCGGTGGAAGCAGTGTAAGGGTGGAGCTGAGACTGGAAAACTGGCTACCTCCTCACTAAGGAACAGCTCAATCTCCACATCCCCATTTCTTAAACAGCTGGCAATCCAGCACTTCCTAATTTCTAGCTGCAGACTAGAAACATACCCCTAAAGAGTTCTATATTCTGGAACTGGGTTTTGAGGGGCAGGTAACAGGACCCTGGAGAACACTGAAGGCTGAGGTGTCTAGCCCTCTCTCACTCTACCCTAGCCCACACACTGAGGGCCAAAGACAGAAGGCTTCTCTGGGAAGCATGGCCAACCCAACTACAGAAGCTGCCTGGAAAAAGCCATCACTGGGCAAGGAGAAAAACTCAAAAGTCCTCAGAGTTAAGAAAAGACATGCATCCTGAAACAAGTAAAAAATGCTATTAAAGGAATTCAAAACATAAAAATTCTTGAAACTTAAATATGACAGTAGAAACAAACAAACAAAAAAAACACATGACAGAGGTGCTTAGAGATAAAAGGTGAATTTTCTTTCCAAGTAAAGAGTAAAGACAGAGGTGGAAAATGGCTGAAAATAACAGAAAGATTAGGGAACTAATATAAGAGGTCACAACAATAAATGGCTGATGTCTCACCATGAAAAAAGAAAAAGGAAGCAGAACGGAGAAAAATCATCAACGTAATACATATTTGTAAAGGGCCCAATAACTTTTCATCACAATGAAAAGTGAGATCAAAACAAAACAACAACAAAAAATCAACTAGGGGTAAGGTGAGCACAAAATGCAGCAATAGAGGATGAATACCAAAAGAATCTCTTTAAACAGTAGGAAGTGACTGTGAGCAGTGGTGGCTGTTAGAAAGCAGTGAAGGTATTTTCTACATCAGGCTTTATAGAATTGCATGATTTTAAACCATGAGCATATTAAACTCATTTTTAAAGAGGTTTTAAGATCATTCTATGCAGAAGCCACCTTTATACAATTGTAATCCATTCCAACTCAGGAAGAGTAAAGTAAGTTCTGTCAACAGTGAATTGGGGCCAAGTCACTATTTAATACAAATATAATTTCTCTTTCTGTTTCTCAAACAGATAACAAAGGCAATCTGGGATTGGCAAGTCAATAAAAGATACCCATAAAGGTTCTCTTTCACTACACCAAACAAGAGCGAGAGTAAAATTACAGCGTCTACTCCGATACCCTACTAGTGTACCTGCAGTTAAGAATCCACTCCCAAAATCTCTCACTTTCATAATTTGGGACCAAAAAAGGGGATGCAATGAAGCAGAGAGGACTGATGGCAAAACGGAGATACACCAAAGGTGGTGTGTCTCTTAGAAACTGTGGTTAAGGCATTAATTCCTTTTTACAGTCATATTTTAATAGTATTTCAGGAACAAACAGCTGAGAAACTGATGTGGAAAAAATAGCTCATTGCAAATTATTATAATTTCTGTTTTATACTCACCCAAAGAATTTCATATAACTTGCCACCAAATCTTCAGCAATATACAATAATATGGCATTTTATGTATCCAAATATTCCCAAATTTATACTTCCAGTACATTCCTCACTTCTAGACCTCCAAATTCAACTGCCCACTGACAAATGTATGTCAGTGTCTGTAAAGCACTCAACATGTCCAGCTCATTCTCTTCTCCAAACTAGTCCACAGTTACGTCTTAGCTGTTACTGATCCTGAGTGAGCTTTCTGAGTTCAGTGTGAATTTTTACTACTTCAGAACAAAGACCAACTGACTGGTTTTGTGGGAAGCCTGAACACAGTTACAAGCTTCCTTTGGTCCTGACCGAGAGCTGCTCTGCCTTCACCCGCGCACTTCAATCCACACCAGCTTCAGGCACCACTTCCTGATCACATTTTCTCCAGGTTGCCAACAAGCCGGCCTATTCACAAGCATGGATTCTCATACCCACAAACTTTATGCCATTGATCACCCAGGTCCAGAATGTTTTAATACTTACTTTTATCCTTTATTTTTTATAGTGCTACTCTACCTGTGTAGTACTATAACTGATAGTTATCTGTGCACTGTTATGAGCTTATTAGATTTACTGAAATAAACAACTGAGCTTTTATTGTTGGTGAGCATCACTAAAATCATACTGTTTCATCACAGTGCTTTGCTGTATCCATTACTACTGTGTCTGCCCAAATAAGGCTCCAGTTTCCCTTGATCATTTGTCTGTCTCTGGGCCTGCTTCTATTTGACCTCCTACTTAAGTAGCAAGCTAACATTCGAAAATCCTTACACCCCTAACTTTTACTCTTGGTCTCTTACTTTTCTTCTAGTCAAGTCACTCAGATTTTCTAGGATAATGTTCACGAGGTATGATTTTCATATGCCACAAAAGACAGTGCTTTTCCTTTATTCGATCAGTTCAATACTACCTTGTTATAACATATCAGAAGAATACAAAAAAAGGGTCAGTCTTTTTGAAACTGCAAGACTAAATTTATATATCTTAATATAATACAGCAAAATGACAGCAAAGCAAGTTATCTATAAACAATTACAATGTGTACAAATAAGAATAAAGCTCAAACCACTGATCCTGGTTTTTTTATTTAAGGTAGTCTGAAATGACAAGACAGCATTCAAGGAAATGGAATGCATCTTAATGTATACTGTAAATTAAAGTTTAGTAACATATAAAATGATTCTATGATACTATTCACACCTGACTATGAAGCAGATTGACACAATTACCAATAATACTTTATTATGATTTATATTCTTGGCAACTCTACTATCAAAAAATACATTTCAAGTAGCTCTGAGTCTCTCAAAGAAAGAAATATGGAATGAAAGAAATACAGCAATGAAAATGATGACGATACTACCTACCTTCCTGCTTGCCAAGTGACACACTGAGCAAAACAAACAGGTCCCCTCAGCCTCCCCAGCAGTCCTGAGAGTGCGGTCCCAGTCTCCTCCCTCCCTCCTAGGTCAGGAGGAGGTTAAGGCAATAAGGCCTGCCCCAGCCACAGACACACAGGTTCTACAGGGAGAGCTTCAGAGTCTGCTACGCTTCCTAGAGCATATCACCTATACGAGAGCCCTAAAACTAGGTAAACTGCCTTAAAATAGCACCACAAATTAGTGAGAGAGTCATAAATTAGTGAAAGACACAGAACACTGAAGTCTTGACACTTAAGACTGTTTGCTACTCTTCCCATTTTACCTTGAACATTTGGGGGGGAGCATGTATTTTAAGCTCAGCTTGTTCTCACAGAATCTTAGAGCTGGTAGAGAATTTGGATGCAGATAAAGAAACAGAGTAACAGAGATGACTTGGTTAATTTATTTCATGTTCTTCCCCCCTAATTCCAAGTTATATGCTCTTTCTCCATCAATGAATTCCTGACTGAGTCACACACAGTATCAATAAATAGCAGACAATACCTGGTAAAACAGATTTCTTACATTGAAACAAATACGCTTTTCTCCTAGAAGAGAGAAATACCTACCAAATTTCAATGACACAAATACAAAAAATGATAAACCTGTGGCCACTTACACAGAATTCTTCTAATCATTACAGTTTTCAATAGGGGAAGATGAAAATTTGGTCTTAATATATAATGCACACATATACACCCAACATCATTCCTAAGTTAGGGCTGATTAAATCATCGTCGTGAAATAAGCTTTAAGCATTATTTTTGAATAAAACATCACCCATTTCACTTGCTGTATACAGTGATATAAAAATATTCAGTAAAAAAAATTCCTCAAAACCTGAGAAACTACTTTTGTTTTTGATTAAAAAAAAAAAAAAAAAAAAAAAACTCAAAGAGTCACTGACCTCTAAAATTTAAAATTATGCTCTAATATCTGTTTGAACAACAAAGTAATTGTATAACATGAAGAATCAGAACACAATGATTGCCCCAACCCCTGCTGATAGACTTTTAATTATACATTCGTAGTTAGGCAAATGAGTACAAGACTTCTCTCCCTATTGCGCTCTTAATGTGGAAGATCATACCCAAAATCTCCTAGAAAGGAACTCTGGAAAGTGTTTCGTATTTAAACAAACCAAGGTTTCAATAACCCATTTATGAAGAATACATTTTAAGCCAAGTGATAAAGCCTAACAGATAACTATCTCCAGTTGTACATACAATCTTAAATCAGTTTAAGAAATGTACACTGAGGAACATTTCTTGACGTATATTATATATAATTGCTCACTGACTGACTCTGGTTATAAAGTTGACTTCAGGAAAATTTTTAACTTGAGTCAAACAGGAATCATGTTCTCAAAGCAAGTTATTTTCTACTAATATATAGAGTAGTTTCTTGAAATCATTATCTAGGAATGTCTTTATAGGCAGCAGGTATTCTAAAAAGGCTTATTAAATTTAGCATAGTGAAACAACTTCCTAAATTCAAAAAAGTGTCAGGTTAAGTAAGTCCTCATTCCAATTCTCATATATTAATTCCTCTAATTTAACTGTAATTACCGTGTGTCAAGACCAAACTTAAGTATCACCAGTTATGGCCAAGTAATACCAGTCTGTTCCCATCATGACCAAAATCAGTAAACTTTCACTAGAGCTGAGCTGTTTATAGTATCCATGCCCATTTGGAAAACTAAATATGACCGAGGATGCCATAGGTCAGGCTGAAAAGACTGAACTAAACATAAACAAACAGTTTCTTACAGAAGGACAAAAATGACCAGGTGATTTTTAACTTCATTTTCCCCAAGTTTAAATATCAGTGGCTGCCTAATGCTTAAAAAAAGAAGACTGAGGAACTGGCTGGAAATCCTCTTGGAAACTTTGGGCTACGTTTCTGCTGCTAACGATCAGTCACATACAAGCAGTTACTGTCCACGGAGGCATGAAGTGCTTCCCCCCAGCCTTAATAGATCCCTTTCACTATTCACATGTGAAACCTTGTACTGTATTTATTCTTTCCCCCATCTAGCAGACATAAAGATTTGTCTTAAAATGTGATGCTTTAAAGTGTTAAATTGAAGTATTTATTTATTGACAGCCAATCAAGGAAAGAAGATTAAAAGTTAAAGACTACCATTTCTACTCATACTCATTTTATTTCCAAAATCGGCAAAAACTCAATTTCAGAAATTGCCTTTGAATGAAAAAATTTCCAGGTCCTCTCAAATAAAATGGGAGTATAGGAAACATCTTATCATTTGTTCTTTTGACTGAAGTCTTTTGACCAGTTCAGTTGCTCAGTCGTGTTTGACTCTTTGCGACCCATGGACTGCAGCGCCAGGCCTCCCTGTCCATCACCAACTCCCAGAGTTTACCCAAACTCATGTCCATTGAGTCGGTGATGCCATCCAACCATCTCATCCTCTGCCATCCCCTTCTCCTCCCGCCTTCAACATTTCAAGTCTTATGTATATTACTATCTAAAAAGCTCCAAGATATCTGGAATCAGACTCTACTCCTATCTCTTAGCACTGACCATAGTAAGAGCCGGATAACCACTCAATATCAAACCATGTTCACAGAGCAAGCATGATACAAAAATGCAGTCACAGCTAATATTATTATCATGAAAAATAACATATATAGCACTTTGTACTGAGCATTTTATATCCATAAAGTTAAAAAACTTTTTAAACCCTAATAGAGGTAGTAGGTATTATTATAATACCTGTTTCTCACTTGAAAATGATATAAACTAAAGGGCAGAAATCTGACTTACTCAATGTCACTCGGCTAAACTTCTCATTATACACTTCTGCCCTAAAGATTTTACAACTAACTGTATATTAAGAAGACAAGAAAGGTTAACAACTGTAATATTTAAAGAACAATGAAAAAAGATTAAAATTATTTCACACAAAACTGTAACAAGAAATAAGACGAACATTTTGATAAAACTACCTACAGGATAACTTGCTGCCCTAAGCAAAGATTACTCCCAGGTCTGTGCTGGACAATCACTCTAAGGACACAGCGAGTGAGTGCCAACACCTGGTTTCCTATCACAAAGCTTCTGTTTCCTGAGGGAAAACATTCAGAAAGTAAATTCTATAGATATTCAAAACAAAACAATTATTTGTTTAGCAGTGATAGTATTAGTTGCTCAGCAGTGTCTGACTCTTTGCAAGCCCATGAACTGTAGCCCACCAAGTTCCTCTGCCCATGGAACTGTCAATGTAAGAATACTGGAGTGGGTTGCCATTCCCTTCTCCACGGCATCTTCCCAACCCAGGGATCAAATACAGGTTTCTTGCATTGCAGAGTCTTTACCATCCTAGCCGCCAGGGAAGCCTCTTATTTGTTTAGAATATTATTTTAAAATATGATTTTTATATCCATTTGATGATATTCTTAGGAACTCATGGTATTACCTTTAACCTTGGGCAAAATATTTGAACCTTGGTCTCCTCATCTATGAAACAGGTTAAGTTCTGACTGTGTTATGTTTGTACAGCACAAAGAATAGTTGCCAGCTTTTCCTAAGTGATGTTACCATGGTTTGAACAGGCTGCTATTTAAAATAAGAGTAAAATAAAAAGTGAAAAAAATAATAAAATCAAAGAGTACTAGAAAATTATAGGAAATGACCTAGGAATATGGAATAGGGATGACTGAACAATAGCAAATAAAATAGCACAACTAAAGTTATAATTTAAAAAAAAAACTTTTGGGGATAAAGAGTACTAGCTTAAGAAAATTAATTTTGTCAATAAAAATACATTAAACACATTAAATAAAACATGAGATTGTTTCAAAATACAGTTTTTAGGATAAAGCAGCTTAATAAAGATCCAGCTGTAATCTCTAGGGTTGCAGACTGGAGAAGAGCTCGGCTGACCACAGGACTGGACTGCCTTCTGTGTGAGCTTTAGGTTTGAAACAACATATAGAGGAGGATGACCACAGTTTCCCAAAAATAGGAATAAGCCATGATCTGTCCACCAGCTCTACACAAAGAGACTAACAGCAGTAGGAGTCATTTACAAAAAGTTAAACAACTAGAAGGATAAGTTCAAATACTGCTACTTTAGTAATACTTTCCTAAGTCACTCCCTCTATTAGAATTCATCTCCTCCACTTTGCTTCCTTCCATAGAACTTTATGGGTTTATATAATAATACTTAATATTGTAATACAGTCCTCTGCATCCAATATAAAATAATAAGCCTCAAGAGAACAAGACAGGTGTCTTTTTAAAAATTTATGCACAATGCATCTGTGATGTTTTCCAGTTGCTAAGTCATGTGCAACTCTTACTGACCCCGTGGCCAGGCTTCCCTGTCCTTCACTATCTCCAGAGTTGGCTCAAATTCATATCCATTGAGTCAGGGATGCATCCAACCATCTCATCCTCTGTCGTCCCCTTCTCCTGCCCAGTGCATTTTTAAATGCCTAAATAAGAGTTTGGTATTTAAGCAGTAGCTTAATGTTTTTCTGTTCTTACACCTCTGCACAGATATGAACTTGTACCTCTTTTATGATATTTTTAATCAGGTCTCTCAGATATTCAATGAACATGAATTTGAGCGAACTCCGGGTGATAGTGGAGGACAGAGGAGCCTGACATGCTGTAGTCTATGAGGTCACAAAGAGTTGGACATGACTCAGCCACTGAACAGCAACTCTTCCTCAAATATTTATCTGCATTCGTCTTATTTTATATGTACATATTCTATAAACTAAATGCTGTATCACATACAAACATACTACTAGTTTCTCAACATACACGCATGCTACCATAATAAGCACAATACAAAGTCCTTTAAAGCACATTATTAAATTCATACCAGGCTTGTTTACCATGATTGTGCCTTTGCTTTACTCAACACATGCTAAACTACTATTCGTCTGTATTAGAAGTCACTTCCCTAACATATCTGGCAAAAGGTTTTGTATATAGTAATATGCATTGAAGAAGCTTCCCTGGTGGCTCAGCGGTAAAAAGTCCACCTGCCAATGCAGGAGACATGGGTTCAATTCCTGGGTCGGGATTCCCTGGAGAAGGAAATGGCAATCACTCCAGTATTCTTACCTGGAAAATGACATGGGGGGCCTGCAGGGTACAGTCCATGGAGTTGTGTCCAACTAGTTGGACATAACTCGGCAACTAAACAACAACAAGAAGCACTGCAGAAGTGTCTGGAATGAAACATTCTCTACCCACAGAAGTGAACAAGGCACATAATACAGTGAGGAGGGAACACAGCTTGAATGCAAGCCTTACTTCAGGACCGCATTTCAGTAAGCTCAGTAATAACCTGGACTCACTCATACATTCATTGATTTTTCAATAAATACTTAGTTTTCCTACTACACAGAAGATACTTTCCTAGTGCACCAGGTTTATAACAGGTAACTGGACAAACATGCTCACCCTTGAAAAGCTTAGAGGCCAGCAAGGAAGAAAGGCATGAATAACACAGTAACTACTTACAACTGAGACGAGGGACAGACATCACGGTGCACTATGCTACAGAAGTGGAAAGAAGCATGACTGATCTAGGTTATACGGTAACCGCGTCATGAAACTTTCTTTCCTCATTGATAAAGGTTGCAGGGTTGCTAGGACTGACTGAGAAAAGCGGTGCTGAGGGCAGTGACTAGCTCACAGTGCCTCCTACTTCCACTGGGTAACTCCTACTATTCCTGCTCCTTCCCAAGTCTTCTTAAAGATGGCTTTTCAGATAGCAGGGACTTCCCTTCACTCCACTTCAGGACTTCCTTCCTGACATTATGTTAACATAAACAACCTTCAGGAAAGAACCAGTTCCTCAATTACAAATGACTCTAAATTAAAGTCACAGTAAAAAAAAGAAAGAAAGAAAGAAAGAAAGAAAAGTAATAAAATAAACTAGGAATCAACAAACAATTCCTCCTATATTTTAAACAATTTAAAAAAATAGGTACCCACCCTCAAATACCTGGAATGTCATAATTATTTTCTGGGTAGTTACCGTCACCCTTGAAAAGTTCTGGAACTAAGATCAGAATTAGTAAATAAAACCCATGGTTAAGAGTCTGTGTGTTTATCCAAAATATTTGTAAATTTAACATTATTTGGTATATTTAAGTATCTTAAGTATCTTATCTTTCTTATTTCAACTAAAAAAAACATAGACAGAAACCCACACATCTCAGGAATTATTGTAGGGATGTGCTGGAAACATCTACATTTTTTAAAAGCTCCAAAAACACTTCTAATACACAGCCAGGTACAATTACTGTGAAATGCATACTTCTGCACTTCTTGGCTAATAATTTGGATGATATAATGGCTGATGATGATCAAAAACAAAATACTGAATTGTCCAAACAGCTAAAGTATTATGAGCAGAGTTCTTTTTTTCTTTTCCTTGTATTTTCGAAGTGTTAATATATATTTCACACATCTATACTTCTCAGTGGATAAAAACCAAAGTTAACTTCACTTAATTGAAAGTGGAAGTTGCTTGGTCCTGTGTGACTCTGCGACCCCATGGACTATAGCCCACCAGGCTCCTCTGTCCATGGAGGTCTCCAAGTCCAGAATACTGGAGTGGGTAGTCGCTCCCTTCTCCAGGGGATCTTCCCAACTCAGGGATTGAACCCAGGACCTCCCATGTTGCAGGCGGATTCTTTACTGTCTGAGTCACTAGAGAAGTCCAGGGTATAGTCACTTAATTGAAAGAACCAGGTGAATCCAGGGTTTCATGTTCCTCCCACATTATATTGCCTATCACTCCAAATCTATAAAAATTCAAGACTCTTCTTATAATCTTTATTAAAATTTGGTTAACAAAATATAAGAAGTGACATCTTTCTTATAATCCTTTAGTATAATTTGATTAACAAGACATAACCATGAAAGTCACACAGCTCATTAGTACAGAATCAAATTTTCCTTCTAGAGATATCAAATAATTTCCACTTCCTGTGGCTACTTCTGAAATATAACCAACCCAGAGTAAGACTGTGACATGTCAAAGATGTTTAATAAATTAAAAACATCGAAACTATTCTTCAATGATGTTGTTTGCCTGATTCCAATGTGTTTCAATAGAGTTTGAATATAAGTATGAACACAACAGAACAGAACACTTCAAACATTTGCATCTAATAGGTGGTGAAAGTGAAAGCGTTAGTTGCTCAGTCATGTCCGAATCTTTTTGTGACTCAATGGGCTGCAGCCTGACAGGCTCCTCTGTCCATGGGATTCTCCAGGCAACAATACTGCAGTGAGTAACCATTGCCTTTTCCAGGGGATCTTCCCAACCCAGGGATCAAACCAGGGTCTCCCACGTTGCAGGCAGATTCTTTACTATCTAAGCTACAAGGGAAGCAAAAAGGTGGTGGTCAAGCTAAAAGAGGATCAGTTTTAAAACTGTCTCTTACCTTCTTTTTTCATTCAATAGGGATTTTACTATGCAAAAATAATAACATGAATGCTTTCCTTCAATAACTACAATTATGCAGCCAACATTTATAGTTTCCCTAAAAACGTTCTTAAAAATCTTGAGCTTTTGCCAACTAAAACCTGGCTTGTTATACATAAGATTTTTCAGCACTACAAATCATCACTTTTCATACATTTCACACATTATCCAGTGTTATAATCAGTGCTCAACGATTTTGTTATTATTATAATTTGTGCTAAATACCTAATTCAATTTTATCACCCAAAAAAGGAATAATCTCTTAGTAGAACAAAAAATAAAAAAATAAATAAAAGTTCAGATGCTTTGTTTTCTTATTTGAAATCATTTCAAACATGCTCAAATTTCAGAGATATGGAACTAAGTGAAATTCTTATATTCCTCTCCCTGTTATCAATTGACATCAAATACTATTTGCTTCAAAAATCTTAATAACAGTTTTAAAATATGTTCCATCAGAATAAAAGCAAAAAAACAAATGGGACCCAATTAAACCTACAAACTTTTGTTAAGCAAAGGAAACCATAAACAAAATGAAAAGACAACCTATGGAACAGAAGAAAATATTTAAAAATAATGTGACCAACAAGGGCTTAATTTCCAAAATATACAAACAGCTCATACAGCTTAACATAAAAAGAAAAAAATCCAAACCGAACAACCAAATCACAAGATGGGCAGGAGCCCTATATAGACATTTCTCCAAAGAAGACATCAAGATGGCCAAGAGGCACATGAAAAGACGCTCAACATCAGTAATTATTAGAGAAACACAAATCAAAACTTTAAGGAGCTATCACCTCACACCGGTCAAAATAGCCATCACCAAAAGACTACAAATAATAATGCTGGAGAGGATGAGCAGAAAAAGAAGGCCTCCTGGAGTGTTGGTGGGAATGTAAACTGGAGCAGTCACCATGAGAATATGGAGGTTCCTCAAAAATCTAAAAATAGTTACTATACATCAAGCAACCCCACTTCTGAGCTTGTGTCTTGAAAAGATGAAAACTCTAATTTGAAAGGATACATGCACTCCAATGTTCACACCAGCACTATTTATAATACCCAAGACATGGAAGCAACCTAAATGTAACTCAACAGATGAATGGATAAAGATGTGGGATACACACACTCACAAATATTCAGTTCAGTTCAGTCACTCAGTCGTGTCCGACTCTTTGCGACCCCACAAATCACAGCATGCCAGGCCTCCATCTCCCATCACCAACTCCTGGAGGTCACTCAAACTCATGTGCATTGACCCACTCCAGCGTTCTTGCCTGGAGAATCCCAGGGATGGGGTAACCTGGTGGGCTGCCATCCATGGGGTCACACAGAGTCGCACATGACTGACGTGACTTAGCAGCAGTAGCATGTGCATTGAGTCGGTGATGCCATCCAGCCATCGTATCCTCTGTTATCTCCTTCTCCTCCTGCCCTCAATCCCTCCCAGCATCAGGGTCTTCTCCAGAGTCAATTCTTCGCATGAGGTGGCCAAAGTACTGGAGTTTCAGCCTCAGCATCAGTCCTTCCAATGAACACCCAGGACTGATCTCCTTTAGGATGGACTGGTTGGATCTCCCTGCAGTCCAAGGGACTCGCAAGAGTCTTCTCCAGCACCACCGTTCAAAAGCAGCAATTCTTCAGTGCTCAGCTGTCTTCACAGTCCAACTCTCACATCCATACATAACCACTAAAAAACCATAGCCTTGACTGGATGGACCTTTGTTGGCAGCCATAAAAAAGAAGGCAATGTTGCCATTTGCAGCAATATGGATGGATCCAGAAATCACCATACTAAATGAAGTCAGACTGAGAAAGATAAATATTGTATGATATGACTCATACATGGAATTTAAAAGTAAAAAGCTACAAGTGAACTTACTTACAACAAAACAAAAACAGACTCACAGACATAGAAAACACACTTATAGTCACCAGAGAAGAAAAGGGTGGGGAAGGAAAACATACAAACTACTATATATAAAATAAACAAGGACTGACTATGTAGCACAGGGAACTATATTCAATATCTTGCAAAAGCTATAATGGAAAAGAATCTGAAAAAGAATCTATTATAACTGAATCACTTTGCTGTATCCCTCAAAGTAACACAATATTGTAAATAAACAGTACTTCAATTAAAATATACATATATACACATTTATATATATACATGTTTCATTTGTGACCAAGGAAACTATTTTCACTGACCAAGAAGAGTACATTACTTGTCCACTAATAATTAAACACAATAAAATGTGCTTGGACAAGATACCCAAGTCTACTCTCTTTTACAATATCCTTGGCTCCACTTCCTCTTAATTAAGGAATGGAGGTAATGGATGTTATGTACCATCTAAATGAAATATGAATGTGATGGAAACATTTGCCCAGGCCTAAGACAAACTTTGTACCATCCATATGAAATCACTGCAATGCTTATTAATTAACAATTACTGTGGCTAAGTTTTGGAGAAGGCCACTCCAGTGTTCTTGCCTGGAGAACCCCAGCGATGGAGGAGCCTGGTAGGCTGCCATCTATGGGGTCGCACAGAGTTGGACACAACTGAAGCGACTCAGCAGCAGCAGCAGTGGCCAAGTTTGAGAACAAAGTTCAATTTAAATAATGTTAATAGTAATCATTATAATTGAGAAAACATCTTTTGGAAAATGGTCACAGATTGAAGTAAAAGATCCAAAACTGTATGCAAATGTGACTCTCTCTTGTGTCCTCTCTCCACCAGGCCGTACCAGAAGCGTCAATGAACCCTTTCTCCTCTCAGTGAAAGTCGCTTAGCTGTGTCCCTCTGCAACCCCATGGACTGCACAGTCTATGAATTCTCCCAGACTGGAGTACTGGAGTGGGTTGCCATCCCTCCTCCAGGGGATCTTCCCAACACAGGGATCCAACCCAGGTCTCCCACACTGCAAGCAAATTCTTTCCCAGCTGAGCCACCAGGGGTGCCCAAGGTTCCGNCAGCACTATTTATAATACCCAAGACATGGAAGCAACCTAAATGTAACTCAACAAATGAATGGATAAAGATGTGGGATACACACACTCACAAATATTCAGTTCAGTTCAGTCACTCAGTCGTGTCCGACTCTTTGCGACCCCACAAATCACAGCATGCCAGGCCTCCATCTCCCATCACCAACTCCTGGAGGTCACTCAAACTCATGTGCATTGACCCACTCCAGCGTTCTTGCCTGGAGAATCCCAGGGATGGGGTAACCTGGTGGGCTGCCATCCATGGGGTCACACAGAGTCGCACATGACTGACGTGACTTAGCAGCAGTAGCATGTGCATTGAGTCGGTGATGCCATCCAGCCATCGTATCCTCTGTTATCTCCTTCTCCTCCTGCCCTCAATCCCTCCCAGCATCAGGGTCTTCTCCAGAGTCAACTCTTCGCATGAGGTGGCCAAAGTACTGGAGTTTCAGCCTCAGCATCAGTCCTTCCAATGAACACCCAGGACTGATCTCCTTTAGGATGGACTGGTTGGATCTCCCTGCAGTCCAAGGGACTCGCAAGAGTCTTCTCCAGCACCACCGTTCAAAAGCAGCAATTCTTCAGTGCTCAGCTGTCTTCACAGTCCAACTCTCACATCCATACATAACCACTAAAAAACCATAGCCTTGACTGGATGGACCTTTGTTGGCAGCCATAAAAAAGAAGGCAATGTTGCCATTTGCAGCAATATGGATGGATCCAGAAATCACCATACTAAATGAAGTCAGACTGAGAAAGATAAATATTGTATGATATGACTCATACATGGAATTTAAAAGTAAAAAGCTACAAGTGAACTTACTTACAACAAAACAAAAACAGACTCACAGACATAGAAAACACACTTATAGTCACCAGAGAAGAAAAGGGTGGGGAAGGAAAACATACAAACTACTATATATAAAATAAACAAGGACTGACTATGTAGCACAGGGAACTATATTCAATATCTTGCAAAAGCTATAATGGAAAAGAATCTGAAAAAGAATCTATTATAACTGAATCACTTTGCTGTATCCCTCAAAGTAACACAATATTGTAAATAAACAGTACTTCAATTAAAATATACATATATACACATTTATATATATACATGTTTCATTTGTGACCAAGGAAACTATTTTCACTGACCAAGAAGAGTACATTACTTGTCCACTAATAATTAAACACAATAAAATGTGCTTGGACAAGATACCCAAGTCTACTCTCTTTTACAATATCCTTGGCTCCACTTCCTCTTAATTAAGGAATGGAGGTAATGGATGTTATGTACCATCTAAATGAAATATGAATGTGATGGAAACATTTGCCCAGGCCTAAGACAAACTTTGTACCATCCATATGAAATCACTGCAATGCTTATTAACTAACAATTACTGTGGCTAAGTTTTGGAGAAGGCCACTCCAGTGTTCTTGCCTGGAGAACCCCAGCGATGGAGGAGCCTGGTAGGCTGCCATCTATGGGGTCGCACAGAGTTGGACACAACTGAAGCGACTCAGCAGCAGCAGCAGTGGCCAAGTTTGAGAACAAAGTTCAATTTAAATAATGTTAATAGTAATCATTATAATTGAGAAAACATCTTTTGGAAAATGGTCACAGATTGAAGTAAAAGATCCAAAACTGTATGCAAATGTGACTCTCTCTTGTGTCCTCTCTCCACCAGGCCGTACCAGAAGCGTCAATGAACCCTTTCTCCTCTCAGTGAAAGTCGCTTAGCTGTGTCCCTCTGCAACCCCATGGACTGCACAGTCTATGAATTCTCCCAGACTGGAGTACTGGAGTGGGTTGCCATCCCTCCTCCAGGGGATCTTCCCAACACAGGGATCCAACCCAGGTCTCCCACACTGCAAGCAAATTCTTTCCCAGCTGAGCCACCAGGGGTGCCCAAGGTTCCGGCTGTGTGAAGCTGTGTTAGAAGCTCTTTCATTCTGAACCTCTCTCACAGTCCTAGTCATCGGACTGTTACCACCAGCAGGGTTTGAGAAGGCAACTCTGCATGTCTACGTATTTCATCTTTTCATTTCTACTGTGGGTTAGGTTTCTACTCAGGATTAGGATTCTTGCCTGACAAATCTTAACACTACGCTTCATACTCAAATGTTTAGCTAGTGAAAAGTCTGGTGGAAAATGAGAGAGAAAATGCCGTGTTCAATAACATCAACTCTATCCAACAACGGGAGTTCAGTTCAGCTAAGTTTATCTGTAGAGCAGAACACAAACCAAAGAACGTCATCGTGAACAGAAAGTTCGACGACTACTTTCATGCCAAGAGGAAGAATAAATACTAAATAAATAAATAAATGCACACAGTCATTATAAACGCAAGCTTCTGCAAATACCTACTGGGAGAGGGTGCATTGGGAGAGTTGGAAACAGCTGAACTGTTGCCGCCTTCCCAGGCTTACTTACCTCACTGAGTCTTGACAAAATACATAATTGACGTCCTATGAAAAAAATGTATTTACAAATTGATTTACGTTACCTTCTCTGAAAAACAGGGTGTTTTTTCCTAATTGTTCCATGCTACAAGGACAACTGATTTTCTTTTCTGTGGTTAATAGAAGCTATGATACAACAAATGGAACCCTAAACCTCAAAGTTAGCAGCTCATGAACTGCAAACAATTAATATTCATGTACAGATCTAACCTTACTGTTAACAGTTAACAACCTGAATTTATATCCCTTGCTCATATCCTTTAAGGGCAAGAGCAACAGTAATAAAGACCTTCCTGCCACTAAAGTATAAGATACTCTATTCAACTAGTTTGCAATCATTTTGAAAAATATACCCAGGAAACCTCAAAACTTCATAGGTCTGTAGGTACTCTAGTTAAGCCAACCAGCAAAACATTATTTCTATGTAAAACATAGTATTTTCCAACCTTGCTTCTCTGAGCCCCTTCTAAATAAAACCTGTACCAGTCCATCCTGCCTATAAAAGGGCAGGCACTGTATCTTTGTATCTGACTGTATCTTTAGCACTTAGTATATAACCCACCACATATACATACACAACTATTAAGTCTGCTGAATAAAGGAATCAGAAATGAATTTTCAGTTGATGTGACCTGTTTTCCTGGAAATGGGATTCTCAAGTCAGTTTCTAATTTTTTTTCAATTTTAGGTAAGAATTAGACATCTCTCTAGGTTACCTGAATTCTAATAAACTTGCTTAGATAAAAATCTTCTGAATTACCACTTTCCTTCACATTAAGTGTTAAAAGGGGTGTGTATACTGAACATATAAAATCAATGCCAGGGAGAAAAAAAAAAAGAAAAAGTTAACAGAGGCAGGCAAACCTATCTATTATTAAGTATAAACTAAATACAGACCACAAACGGACCAGGTGACTCCTGACTGATCCTCAGTTCAGTTCAGCTGCTCAGTCGTGTCCGACTCTTTGCGACCCCATGAACCACAGCACGCCAGGCCTCCCTGTCCATCACCAACTCCTGGAGTTCACCCAAACCCATGTCCATCAAGTCGGTGATGCCACCCAACCACCTCATCCTCTGTTGTCCCCTTCTCCCCCTGCCCTCAATCTTTCCCAGCATCAGGGTCTTCTCAAATGATTCAGCTGTTTGCATCAGGTGGCCAGGTATTGGAGTTTTAACATCAGGCCTTCCAATGGATATTCAGGACTGATTTCCTTTAGGATGGACTGGTTAGATCTCCTTGCAGTCCAAGGGACTCTCAAGAATCTTCTCGAACATCACAGTTCAAAATCATCAATTCTTCAACACTCAGCCTTCTTTACAGTCCAACTCTCACATCCATACATGACCACGGGAGAACCTATAGCCTTGACTAGACGGACCTTTGTTGACAAAGTAATGTCTCTGCTTTTCAATATGCTGTCTAGGTTGGTCATAACTTTCCTTCCAAGGAGTAAGCATCTTTTAATTTCATGGCTGCAATCACCATCTGCAGTGATTTTGGAGCCCAGAAAAATAAAAGTCAGCCACTGTTTCCCCATCTATTTGCCATAAGGTGATGGGACCAGATGCCATGATCTTAGTTTTCTGATCCTAGCTACCTAGAAATAGCTGTGTATCTTCTACATATCTTCTAACATAAATTCATATTCCTTGCTCATCTATGAAATTAATCTCTGATGTCAATAACCAAAAAAGCAAGCTACTATTTAAGAACAGTTAGTTGTCTGGGTTCTAGTGTGTTTCCAGTTAGAGTGAACAAAGTACATTCCTTCCTAAGATCTTAGAGAACAAAAGGGAAGCAATGGCTATTTGGTAGCATATATACACCTTCTCTCCGCTATCCAACCAGCAGTAATCTGTTCTACAATGAGTCCAGTGTACGTAATTAAAGCCATTACCCAGTAAACTTTATTCAAAAGGGAGATTATCCTAGGTGGGCCTAAGTTATTCACATGGAACTTTTCGGGATGAGGTCTTTTCTAAACTTAAGTTATTCCAAACACCAAATGGGTCTATAACTGCTCTCCCTTCCCCATAGACTGTCCTTCCTGACTATGAGCTCTGGACTCTGGACTAGGACTGCTTGGGTGTAAACGTCAACTTCTCATCATATATCTGTGTGTGTGTCCTGCCACTTCTCTGGTTAACCCTTGACTTATACTGTCATTAAAATTTCACCTTCACAAAAACTATACAATAAAATTTAAAGTAGCCCCACCAAAGCCATAATTTTGGTATGAATGTAAAGAGGCTAACCACTGGTAAACATGTGTTTCAAAGTAGTCAAAATAGGTTTAAAGAGTATTTTTAAGCCGAAAAATATTAAAGCTTATTTCAGAATTTGGACCAAGCCTAAAATCTTATAGGACTCTAAAGGGTACTCAGAGGCACTAAAGTCTTTTCGTGGCCCCGGGTTTCTTGTTTGTAGGAAATACCAGCCTATTTTATTCAGGCTCCTTGGCCTTCCCAGAGTTCCCAAGGGCAGGTTCACACAGCTGTTAATGAGGGAGCAGAGGGGATGCAGAAACTAGGAAGAGTACTCACGGAACAACTGCAGTACCGCCCTGGGGCAGGCTCTTCCTTAAGGGACTCAATACACAGAACAGTATCTGAGTTTCTCTTTGGGAACAAAGGCCCCCCCCCCACTTGGGGGCTGCAAATCTAAGCTGACCATTAGATTGCTGAAAGGCCATCCTGTCACCTCACCACCAGCCAATCAGAAGAAAATCACACACCCCCACACTGTGCCTAGAGGAACCTCTCCCAGAATCATCAGGGAGTACAAAGTTTTTAAGCCACTTATTCTTCTTGCAATAAGCCTTTCTCTGCTCCAAACACTGATATTTCTGTTCATCTGGCCTCATTGCGCTGGGTACATGAACTTGTGCTGGTAACAAACCCACAATGCTAAGAGAGAATTATTTTTGATGTGAAAAAACAATTTCTTTACTAAATCTGCTTGATTAATCTTTACTCAATAAACATGATGGAAAGGAGTTAGGACAGGGAAAATGAAAAGACTTCTTAAATAAGTCATCAAGGCACTGGTGGTGGTTTAGTCGCTGAGTCATGGCCGACTCTCTTCGACCCCATGGACTACAGCCTGCCAGGCTCCTGTGTCCATGGGACTCTCCAGGCAAGAATACTGGAGTGGGTTGCCATTTCCTCTCCAGGGGATCTTCCCAACCCAGGAACTGAACCCGGGTCTTCTGCATTGCAGGTAGATTCTTTATTTAGCAACTGAGCTATGAGGGAAGCCACATTTTAATCAAGGCATTAAAGTATATCAAAAGGGCCACAAGCCCCCCTCCTTCCCCTTAACTAAATATAACAATGCAAGATGAAATTTTAGAAATCCTCTGCTTTACCCAAAAAAGACCTTCAAGCAACAGAAACAGAGTAGAATGTATGCGTGTTGTGGGTATGCATACATATTTTTAACTTTCTACAAAGAGCCTGTAACATTAATAACCTACTGAAAGATTATTCTCATTTTTACCTTAACTTTCAGGAATATGATGAATTTAATTTATTGGTATTTAATCTTAAGAGGATAGTCTTAGAAAACAATTTCCTACATAAATAAATAGATTAGGATGCAGTGAGGTGACAGATTTGAGAAAGATTAAAAAGCAAAGTAAAAAACTTTTGTTACTTATTAAACATCAATTGCTAGACTAATTTTATATCTCAAACAGAAAACAGTACCTAATTACCGGTCTCCCCCGCTCCCCAAAATATTAAGTATTCAATAGTTAAAGTGTCTCTTAGTAGTTTAATAAGTGAGACAGAAAGTCTCTTGCAATCCCGTCTCACATAAGGGATAACGCCATCGCATCATCATGTGATACGGCTCCATTTTCGAATCGCCCAATGCATAAAGAATACACCAATATGCTTCTCAACACTAAACCAGAAAAGTCCCTAGAATAAGATTAAAAACTGCTCTTTTTTAAACATCATGATTTCAAGATTGAGTTTATGTGAAATCAAGCATGTTTGATCCTTTTCATTACCACATAATATTCTATTACACAGAGAAACCAGAACTTCCATCTCCCCATTAATGTTTTCCAATATTTTTATCACTATAAACAATGCTGCATAAACACACATCTTCCAGAATACATGTACTCCTTTCAGAGTTTCTTAAGGAACTGACAAATAACAAAATTTCAAACACAAGATCTTAAAAATAAACACGTAGGAATTTTGATAACTTTGATAACTCAGTGGGCATCAAACGGTATAAATATCACTCTCACTATAACATGCATTCCTCTAAGTATTAATGTAGCAAAGTATCTTCCCATAGGTTCACTGCTGATTGTAGTTTCATGTTCTGAGTTGTCATGTCACACATTTTACCCAGTTATCTAATGGATTTGTGGTCTTATTTTTGTTTTTGAATGAATTCTTTATATATCCTGAATACAAATACTTTGGTGGCTTGTCCTTTAACAGTTCACTGTGTCTTTGGCATAACAAGATTTTTCCCCCAACGGATTCACATTTATTGGAGTTTTCTTCTCAGTATTCCTTTCTTATTCTGAAGTCACAAATATATTCTCCTACAGATTCTTCTGTTAACCGTTTTGCTCTTAATTTTTATGTGCTTAATTCTTCTGAATTTCTTCTTGCATATGCAAATCCAACTTTCCTAACATCATTGTTGAGCAGTTCTATCTCCCCTTCTCAAGGGCCGTTCCCCTGTGTCTGCCCCTTCTTTTCGCAATGTGCAAAATGCTAAGTGTCTGTGTCTCCTGCATTGGCAGGCGTGTTCTTCACCACTAGCGCCACCTGGGAAGCCCTCTTTCCACAATATAGCTCTTACTCTAATTCCACTAGTTTACTGGCTCAGTAACATACATAATTAGTAAAATGACAGAAATTAAACGTACTCAAGGCACTCCTCCATTTTGTTTTATTTTCCTTTTCGAACTGTCCCAAGTACCAAAGGTCAGTTTTGCTAGCCTCACAACTTTAAAACCAGTCAATTCAGTTCCACACACACACACACACACACACACACACCTTTCATTCCTTTCTAGTAAGAAAAAAGAATTTATTAGAGTTTACTATTAAACTGTCTCAGAAAAAACTTACAGAATTTCAGTTAGTACATTTTCAAATTTTAACTCTAAGTTGTCCACTGAATTTTCCTCGATTTAAAAAATATCTCCAGTATTTATTTGACCCTCACTTCCACTCTTAATCTATAGTATATCACCCATTCTAACCATCTTTTTAAAAAATATTTTAACATCTTTGAAACCTGCAGTGTCTTACTAACACTGTAAGCTTGTCAGCAGGACATAGCTGTCCCTGCGTGACCTCTCTTGGGGGAGAGAGGCTCCCACAAGCCTGGAACATCCCCACATATTCCCATGCAAGGGTGCAAATCTCATCTATCTCCTCAAACCGAGCACAGGTAATAAGCAGGACAAGGAGATCCCATCTTGAATCCTGGCATAGAAGACTACTGTCTGCTGCTTGTTCACAAGTGCTGGGACCTTGGCCCCTCTTCAGCAAAGAAGCACTCTAAGAGTACAGATGTCAGGCTGGGAACTGAGACTCAGGGAATTAGTGCAAATATGCTCATAGTCTGCTGCTGCTTTTGCTGTGAATAATGAAGTGTGGCCTCTGATTCAGGAGTCTTGAGTCTTCCACTAGAATCCTCGAAAATATGCTGGCAAGTTAACGTGTTAGATTACAAGTAGGATAAAAACTTCAGACTTTGCTTTCCTTGACGAGAATGTATATTAAAACTCTCAGTAGCTTGGAGAAAACTATAGGGAAGAATAATGAAGCACTCCTTAAAAATGCTACATCATTGACATTCCTGGACTAGAGTTCTATACAGTATGACTGAGTAAAAAAGTGAGACAGAACTCTCTGAGAAGGTCTTAAAAATGCATTTAATAATTTCACTTATATTTCCTTTTTAACATATACCACAGAACAGACTAAAAAGGATAGAACTAAGCCTACACACAACAACTTCTATATGAACAGTAAGTTTTCAGTTTATTTGCTTGCTCTTTCTCCCTTGCTGATACAGAAAATAACAGTGCTACAATTAATCACATCAAATTTAGTCCTGTTTCTTTTTTCTTAATTACTTTTATACAAGTTTATCTACTCCATGAATTTTCAAAGAAACACATTTTAGTTAAACTTTTCTATTCAGCATGTTTTCTATTTATTAAATTTTACTTTGATAAGGGGCTTCCCTGGTAACTCAGCTGGTAAAGACTCTGCATGCAAGGCAGGAGACCCTGGTTCGATTCCTGGGTTGGGAAGATCCCCTGGAGAAGGGAAAGGCTGCCCACTCCAGGATTCTGGAGCTTCCCTGGTGGCTCAGCTAGTAAAGAATCTGCCTGCAATGTGGGAGATACGAGTTTGATCCCTGGGTTGGGAAGATCCCCTGGAGAAGGGATAGGCTACCCACTCCAGTATTCTGGCCTGGAGAATTCCATGGACTGTATGGTCCATGTGGTGGCAAAGAGTCCAACACGACTGAGCAACTTTCACTTTCATTTTGATCTATTTCACCATTGTTATTTTAAAATCCTTACATATAATGTATTTACGATCAACACTTAGTTTTAAATTTCCAGCTGATTTCCACATCAATTCCACTGTGATTAAACATACTGTGAATGACATCAGACCTCGAAACTTTGCTAAGGCTTTCTTTATTGGCAAAATGTTCCACAAGCACTTTAAAAGAATGAACTATGGCACTGTTGGGTGCAAAGCTCTTTTGCTGCTGTTATCAGGCCCAGTCTGCCAGTTGTGTTGTTCAGATTCTCCATGAGTTTGCGTGCTTATTCCATCAGGTATTTAGAGTGATGCTAAAATTATAATTGTGGGGTTTTGTTTTCCTTTCAGTTCTGATCATTTTTACTTCATGTATTTTCAAACTATGCTATTTGGTATATGCAAATTTAAGATCAAGATCTCATCTTGCTGGACTCACCCTTTAAAAATCTTAGAATTTTCTACATAAGCAATCAGGCAGTCTGGAAAAAGAGTTTCACATCTTTCCAGCCTATATGTCTTTTAATTTCTTTTTCTTGACTTACTAAACTTGCTAAGACTATCATCTGGTACGAACTGGAATGGAAATAATGAAAGCAAACATCTCGGACTTGTTCATTATCTTAGGAGAAATGCATTGCGTCTTCATGTTAAATATGATGTTGCTCTATTTTCATATTTGGTCTTTATCAAATTGAGGAAATCCCCTTCTATTTTTAGTTTGCTAGATGGTTTTATCATGAAAATATACTGAATTCTGTTCAATGCAGCCATGAAATTAAAAAGATACTTACTCCCTGGAAGGAAAGTTATGACCAACCTAGACAGCATATTAAAAAGCAGAGACATTACTTTGCCAACAAAGGTCCGTCTAGTCAAGGCTGTGGTTTTTCCAGTGGTCATGTATGGTTGTGAGAGTTGGACTATAAAGAAAACTGAGCTCCAAAAAATTGATGCTTTTGAACTGTGGTGTTGGAGAAGACTCTTGACAGAGTCCCTTGGGCTGCAAGGAGATCCAACTGGTCCATCCTAAAGGAGATCACATTGGAAGGACTGATGCTGAAGTTGAAACTCCAATACACTGGCCACCTGATGTGAAGAGCTGACTCATCTGAGAAGACCTCGATGCTGGGAAAGACTGAAGGCAGGAGGAGAAGGGGATGACAGGAGGATGAGATGGTTGGATGGCATCACCAACTCAATGGACATGGGTTTGGGTAGCATCCAGCAGTTGGTGATGGATAGTGAGGCCTCGTGTGCTGTGATTCATGGGGTCGAAAAGAGTCGGACACAACTGAGCAACTGAACTGAACTGATTGCAATAATCATATAACATTTTACTACATAAACACATGAATGACAGTGATCAATTCGCAGATGTTAAAGTTATAAACCTATATTCTTATTTTCTTTTTGTGGTGGTATCATGCTAAAGCTAGTAATTACCAATTTATGGTAATTAGAGTTAAAATTAAGTGTTCTTGTATCTTTTATGAAAAAACTCATATAGGATTCATGCTATTACTTAAAAGTTTGATAAAAACCCTTTAGTGGAGTACCTACGGCTTCCCTGGTGGCTCAGAGGTTAAAGCGTCTGCCTCCAATACGGGAGACCCGGATTTGATCCCTGGGTTGGGAAGATCCCCTGGAGAAGGAAACGGCAATCCACTCCAGTATTCTTGCCTGGAGAATCTGATGGATGGAGAAGCCTAGTAGGTAACAGTCCACGAGATCGCAAAGAGTCGGACACGACTGAGCAACTTCACCCCACCTCACCTCTAGGCTTTATATTCTCTTTTAGGGATATTTCCAATTAAAATTCAGTCGCTTTAATCAGTATCAGTCTCTTTAATGTATTCAAATTTCTGTTACTTCTTTGTAATAGTTTACGTTTTTCAAACACTTTTCATCTAGGTTGTCACGTTTAATGGCTTAAAGTTGCCCATAATACTCCTTAAAAGTCTCTTAATATCTGTAGGATCCATAGTGATGTTCCCTATTTTATTATGTGCATGCATGGCATGCTAAGCTGCTTCAGTTGTGTCCAACTCTTTGCGACCCTATCAACCACAGCCTGCCAGGCTCCTATGTCCATGGGATTCTCCAGGCAAGAATACTGGAGTGAGATGCCATGCCCTTCTCCAGGGGCTGTTCCCAACCCAAGGATCAAATCCACATCTTTAGGTCTCCTGTGTTGGCAGGTGGGTTCTTTACCACTAGCACCACATGGGAAGCCCCCTATTTTATTACAGATACTGGTAATTAGTGTCTTCACTCTTTTGTTTCAAATCCATCTGGCTAGAGCTCTATTTTATGAATCTTTGCTAAAAAGTTTTTTTCTATTGTCCATTTTCTATTTCAGTCATTTATTTTCTTTTATTTTCTTCTTTCTACCTACCAATTTTAGTTTGGTAAATTTTTAAAATTTTAATGAGGTAGAAAAACAGGTAACTGAATTTTTTTTAATATAAAGTTTTAGAGATATAAATTCCCTGTAAACACTGCTTCAGCTTCATACTTTAAATTTTATGTTGTATTTTCATTATCATTTAATTAAAAATATTTTCTATTTTCTCCTGGGACATCTCTCTTGACCAATGGATTATACAGATGTATTCAATATAAAAATATTTGTGGTTCAATTTCATTTTGGGCAGAGCTCATCCTCTATATAATTGCAATCTTTATACCATGTTTTTATCCAGGTGAATTCCCCAGTCGTCATATGTAAAGTTTCATAAACACCAATGGGGCCAAGTGATAAAAAGTTAAGTAAGAAAAAGTGAAGCTGCTCAGTCATGTCTGACTCTTTGCGACCCCACAGATCGTAGCCCATCAGGCTCCCTCCGTCCATGGGATTTTCCAGGTAAGAGTACTGGAGTGGGGTGCCATTGCCTTCTCCAGGGGATCTTCTCAACCCAGGGATCTCACACTGCAGGCAGCCACTTTACCGTCTGAGCCGCCAGGGAAGCCAACGGGGCCAAGGTGGCTGACAATTCATCTGCGAGCCTTCTAAGGTGCTAAGTCTGCCCTCAGTTCCGATTTTCAGCTGAGATCCTTTAAGTCTGTTTTGCACATATGTGATTCAGGGGTCAGCCAGAATTTGGGACTCCTTTTCAGAGCAGAGTAAAACCACACATAATGTAGAACATTCAACTGGCTGAGACTACTCTGATATAATGTTATGCTCAATGAGAAGCGTGTTATGTAAGTAAGCATGTGTTCCACTATACTAGCATTCACTGGCTAAAAGTATACAACAGCAGGCCAAGCACAGAAAAATGGAACACACTGGAAGTTTACTGTAACATATTTATAGTTTTTTAAACAGACAAAAAACATTAAAAGAAATGACACTGAGTAGAGCAGCCTCAAACCATGTGCAGTGGGTGTGCATGTGCTTGTACATCCTTTACACAGATTACCTGCAACCTCCCCACAGCCACCCTTAGGAGTAATTCATTATCCAAATTACACTGATTAGAGACCCACGGTAGAAATGCCAACTGATGCCACACAAACTAACAGGGAATTTACTGATTTGACAATAAGGAAACTAAAAAAAAAAAAAAAAAAAAAAACCCTAAATTT
>SJYV01006886.1:0-90890 GCA_006410875.1 Neotragus pygmaeus
CTAAGCCTATAAATACCCCTGTAATCCTGGGCTCGGGGCTCTCTTGCCTTACTCCACTGTGTTGGATGTGGCAGAGCGCCCTAACTCGGGTTAGCAATAAACTCCCTTCTTGCCTTTGCATTGCCATGGTGGACTTGTTCTCTCCGCCTATTCGGAGACTTGGGCTCGGAGCATAACAACAACAAAAAAAATGAATGAATATTGGATTTCTTAACTTTAATTCCTCTCTTGCTTAATAACTGCAAAACTACTATAAAGAGCTGTCTTTCCTTTGATTCACTGTTACCCATGTCAGAAAGTTAGGTATAGTAAGGATGATTTAGTTTTAGCCTTCAGAAAACCCGGTTTCTCTTCTACCCTTTAACACTTCCCACTCCTACGCACCCTGTCTCTCCTACACGGGGGTCTGCAGCACCCTGAGTGGGGTCCTATCCGTCCTGAAAACAACACTGGGGGAACAACAGGGCTGATGACCTAGTTGTTCCGAGGAACAGGGCTGATGACCTCACTGCTCCGTACTAAGGGAACAACAGGGCTGATGACCCTAGTTGTTCCGAGGAACAGGGCTGATGAGCCTAATTGCTCCATACTAGGGGAACAACAGGGCTGATGACCTAGTTGTTCCGAGGAACAGGGTTGATGACCCTAATTGCTCCATACTAGGGGAACGACAGGGCTGATGACCCTAGTTGTTCCGAGCAATAAGGCTGATGACCCCAATTACTCCAAGGCAGGGGGGTGGGGTGGGGTGGAGGGTAATAGGGCTGATGACCCTAATTTCTTTGAGGGACCTACCTTCAAATAGCCTGTTCCAGGTGCCACTTGCTGGGATCCAGCCTCAGTGGATCCAGGGAATTTGAAGGGGAGACGGCAGTAAAATCCAATCCGAGAGTGTTCCATGGTCTGTATCTGATTATGAAGTTTCCCTAAGTCTAAACTAATATCTGAGCTATTCCAAACACCTAAAATATGATTTTTCAACATATTGGGCAGTATGCACTTGTTGAATCAATGATATTGCTGCCAAGGTAACAGTAATAGTAATAGTAACAGTAGTAANTCCCTAAGTCTAAACTAATATCTGAGCTATTCCAAACACCTAAAATATGATTTTTCAACATATTGGGCAGTATGCACTTGTTGAATCAATGATATTGCTGCCAAGGTAACAGTAATAGTAATAGTAACAGTAGTAATTGTTGTTATTAAAGCTGAATTCCCTACGATTAGTAAGCCCACAGATTAGTAAGCCCACAAACCGTCGTGTTCGCATTAAATCTTGTAGTTGTTTTAACACAGCAAGACCATAATTATCATACCAATGAGTAGTTACAGTTACAGGTATCATGAGATAGGGTGGACGTTTCAACACTGGCAGGAAAGCAAAGCAAGTATGGCAATAAACACCTTTTCAGGAGAGACTGGAGATCCCTGCGAGGAAGCAATTCCCCGCGCCTGGTGACAGAGCATTTTAATTTGACCCCAAGTGGATATGGGGGCTTGCTGAGTCGCCTGAGTAGAGAGACCTGGCATCTTTTTGCGGGGCAAAGGATCAGGGGGAGCAATACCCTGTATGCGAAGTTGAGACATCTGCCTGGTGGGCGGATCCATTCCTTGCTCATCCGTGATCTCTGATATCAGTCGTCCCAAAATCGGCGGCGTTTCCCATGCTGGCGGAGGGAGTGGAGGTAGAGGAGGCCTCTTCCTTTTTAGGGGTCGTGGCAGTGGAGGAATCGGATGTCTGGGGAGCTGCAACATGACGAATCAGCCTGTCTGGGACCCAAATTGGAGAGTCTGCGTCCTGTGGAAAAACACAAGGGTATCCTCGACCGCCAGTTAATAATGGGTCAGGACCCTTCCATTGTCCGGAGAGGTGGTCCTTCCATTTCACCAACGGCTTTACATTTTGTTGTTCCAGACACCAATGACGAAGCTTTGCCGGGGTTCCGGATGAATCATCATGTAAATTATTTATTACAAAGAGAGCATGTTGTAAAATCTGATGGGGGCAACCATACTTAAATTCCCCTTCCTTTAATTTTTGAATTGACAAAGCATGTGAGGGTAAATGATGCAAAATTAGACCACAATAATTTCCTATAGCAGTCTGCCAATCTTCATCAAAGATTAGAAGTGCCTCAAGCTGTTCCTTATTATATGGAATTACAATTTCTGATGGCTCTTTACCAAACAATTCAAGGCTCCGTTTCCTCCCTTATAATATCAACGTTGCTATCAAGCCTGGATAAGAAGCCACTACTTTTTTAGCTTGGGTGGGAAGATGGACCCACTCTAGGGGGTCGTTTTGCCATAAAACTCCCATAGGTGCAGTAGGGGTTGCAAGGCAAAGGAATTGCCAGTTACTGCTAAATCAATTCTTTTTACATAGCTATCAGATAAAGCTGCAACTACTTTGCCTAGAGCCTCCCGAGCCTCAGCAGTTAATTGTCTTTTAGAAGTTGGATTAGAATCTCCTCATAAAACGTTAAAAAGAGGCTTTAGTTCAGCTGTGGTTAATTTTAAATAAGGCCTAATCCAATTAATATCACCTAAATGTTTCTGATAATCATTTAAAGTAACAAGACGGTCTTTCCTTAGTTGCAGCAGGGCATGAGGCACTGTTTCTGAATTTATGACTCTTCCTAAGTAGGTTATGGGTGGATTGATTTGAATTTTCTCTGGGGCAATTTTTAAACCTCTAGCTGACAATGCCTGGGTCAAATCTTAGAGTACAGTTTGCAAATGACCTCTATCAGGATGAGCTATTAAAATATCATCCATGTAATGGATCATATATACTTGTCCATATTTACCTCTAATATGCTCCAAAGCGGCATTGACAAATTTTTGGCGTAGTTAAGTTCAGTCGCTCAGTCGTGTCCGACTCTTTGCGACCCCATGAATCCCAGCACGCCAGGCCTCCCTGTTCNAAATTCAGGAAAGGAATTAAGGAAACAAAGACAATATAAGGCGCAGAAGAAAACTTAAATGATTATAATGATCCTTAGAAAGATCAGGGTCCACAAAAGAGAGGACAACATATACACCCAGAGAATAAGAAATAGTTTCTGGAAATATGATAGTCAAAATAAACTCAGTAGGAGGGATAGAACGTAAATCCATGGACATCTCTCAGAAAGTAGAACAAAAAGAGAGATGGAAAACAGGGTGGTTAAACATCATACACTAGAGAAGTTTCAATGGGAGAGACCAGGGGAAGTTGAGGAGGATGTTATCAATAAACTAATACAAGAAACATTTTCAGCGTCTGAGGCCATGAATCATCAGCTTGAAAGGTCCCACAGGGCACCAGCAAGAAGAATGAAAATAGAGCTAACCTGAGGTACTTAATCTTGAATCATCAGAACATCCAGAATAAAGAGATGATCCTATGAAGTCGAGGAATAAACTCACAGCGAAGATCAATAGTGAGAAAGGGATGAGGTTTCTCACCAGCAGCACTGAGAACCAGCAGACAAGAAAGTGATACATTCAAAATAATGGGAGAAATGCCTTCCAGTCACAGCTTCTATTTCCAGCCAAACTCTTAATCTCAGAAGGACAGACTAAAGGCGTTTCAAACCTGTAGGCTTTAAGATGCTGTACCTCCCAGGCAGCCTGGTCTCAGGAAGCTACTGGAGCAGGAGTTCCAGCAAAATGGGGGAGGAAGGCAAGAAAGGGAACATTGGGTGTTTAAGACTCTTGAGAGGGAGGTGACAGGGACCTCCAGGGTAAGGTCGAAGCCAAGCCCTGGATGACAGCCCCTTGTGTTCCATCAGGCCCAAGTCCGAGTCAAGGCTGGTGTCTCAGAGAAAACACAAAAGTGGCCCATTGTCCGAGGTCTGCTCACAATGCATTTTGGAGAAAAATTAATGATAGGTAAGGAGAGAAGAAAGCAAACAAAAAAGGCAGTTGTCAATGTAGGGGTGGGGCAGATGTAAGGAAGCTGTATATACGGTAAAGTATAATCTGGGGCCAGAAGCCTCAGCTGGGTATTTACCTTGTAATAATACAATATTGAATACTGATTTTCAAATATTGCCATAAATCTTACTGTGTAATTATGGCTGATTCGCGTTGTTGTATGGCAGAAACCAACACAATGTTGTAAAAATTAAAAAAACAAATAAACCAAAACTTACTGTAAGGTGAGAGAGTAGAAGTGTGTGTGTGTGTGTCTGTGTGTCTGTGTGTCTGTGTGTGTATGTGTCTGTGTGTGTGTAGGATAAATCCTTATCTTTTCTGGTAGAAGGCAATAAAGGATGTCTAAAATGAAAAATAAATTAAGAGATAATCTTTTCAGAATGGAGGGTCATTAAAAAATAGCTATAGGAAATAAAGGTGGCTGTCCCTGGGGTTAGGGGCTTAGAAGGGGATAGAAGTGGCTGAAGACTCTTGCTTGTTTTTTGTGATAAGCCCCGAGGTGCTATTCAACTTTGAAACCTATATATCTTGTATTCTTGTGCTCAAAACAAAAACTAAGGCAATTCTCCAAATTTCTACCACTTTTACTTTTATACTGCAACCCTGGCAGCCACTCTGGACTCAGAAACCGGGTTCTCCATGCGTCTAAAAAAGGGCTTCATGTCCCCTGAAGCCCATCAGAGTCACCCAAAGCAAAAGCAGCTCCTCCTCCTTCCAGCCAACAGCACAGCAGCCAGTCGACTCCGCTTTCTTACTCCCTCACCCTCTCCCTGCGCTGCTGGGCTCCTGCCAAGACTCGATTCTTTACTAAATCAAACCCTAAATCTCCTGCCTCACCCCCACACCAGATCCAGCCAAACTGACTTTGCAGGATTTATTAAACTGAAGGAACTTACAAAGGGGGAAACAGACACGCAAACACTCAAACCCCACGGCATCCTCGGTTACTATTGTCCTCCGGAGAGAGCAGAAAGGATGGGAGACCCTGCAGATCGGAAACTCATTACAGATGTGCACTTCAGCGTTAAGAGGGACACTTGGAGACCTGAACGTTTCAGGAGTTGGGGCAGGGTATGCATGTGTTGCTTGGAAACCAGAGACCAAATAGGAAACAGGAAGCCCCAGGAGAGAGAGGCTTAAATATTTCAGCATCATTTCCAGAGTTGAAGGCTGCCTGCCAAGGCCTGAGGGCAGTTCTGGTCCTCATTTCTCCTCAGCCTCAGATTGTCGGAACTCCTCGCACCTCATGGACCCTCAATCCCAATTTCAATTTGCACCTCTTAGAGGTGGAGGTTGGATTCTTAAAGGGCCTATGTTGGAGTCCGTGTACACGTACACACACACACACACAGCTGCAAAGCCATTTTCTGGCACTGGTTTCTGATGAAGCTGGAAGTTGAACAGAAATGTCGGCTCACACCTCCAGGCTTCCTGCAGCTGCAGTGGTGGCTTGTGCAGGGCTCTTACTGCTTCCAATTGTGTGACCCTGGNACACACACACACACACAGCTGCAAAGCCATTTTCTGGCACTGGTTTCTGATGAAGCTGGAAGTTGAACAGAAATGTCGGCTCACACCTCCAGGCTTCCTGCAGCTGCAGTGGTGGCTTGTGCAGGGCTCTTACTGCTTCCAATTGTGTGACCCTGGAATCGGCTGGGTCTGTCTGAGTCCATCCCAGAATCCGGAACTGGAGCAGAGTATGGCCAAGCTTGAAGAGTTACTGGGGCCCAAGGGAGCCCAGAGCATGAAACTCAAGTAGCTCACAGCTGTACACATCAGCCGTGTCTTTCTTTGCTGCAGACACAGACCTGGCCACGGGGTCCCCTTCAGCGTGCCTGCCCCTTACACTGTGTGTTTCTCTGCCGCTGTGAATCCATGGGAGCCCTCTCCCCACCTGAAGACGTCCGCGGGGCTCCAGTGCTGCGTGCGCACCCTCCTCCACACCCTGCAGCTCCCCACTTGGCACCAGCATCCGCACGCTCGGATGTTTGGGGTGTGTGTGTGGTGTGAATTTCAGGGTCAGGTAGACCTCCCTTTCCATCACCAGTTGGATTTGGGACAACGGAGTTGGTGATGGACAGGGAGGCCTGGAGTGCTGCGAATCATGGGGTCGCAAAGAGTCGGACACGACTGAGGACTGAACTGAACCTCTCTTAGTCTCTTTTTCTTCATCTATTAAAAGCATGCACAATCCTTTTCTTTCAGTTGTGAAGACTGAGGAGTATGAAATATTTGAGTCTTGAATAAACCTTTCTCCAAAGATATACAAATGGTCAACAAGCACATAAAAAGAGGCTCAATAGCATTAGGGAAATGAAAATTAAAGCCACAATGAGATACCACTCCACACCTACTAGCATGGCTGTAATAATAATAATAAAAAAAAAGAAAAATGAAATATAACAAGTGTTGACGAGGATGTGAAGAAATTGGAAACCTCNAAGAGGCTCAATAGCATTAGGGAAATGAAAATTAAAGCCACAATGAGATACCACTCCACACCTACTAGCATGGCTGTAATAATAATAATAAAAAAAAAGAAAAATGAAATATAACAAGTGTTGACGAGGATGTGAAGAAATTGGAAACCTCGTGGGTTGTTGGTGGGAATACAAAATAGCACAGCCGCTGTGGAAGATGGTTTAGCGGATCATCAAAAAGAATTACCATATGATTACATAGAATTACCATATGATCCAGGAATTCCAGTCTTAGATATAGACCCCCCCAAATAATAAAAAAACAGATACTCAAAGACTTGTGCATGAATGTTCATAGCCACATTATTCCTAGTAGCTAAAAGGCAGAAACAACCTAAATATCCTTCCACTGATGAGTGGATAAACAAAACGTCATCTATCTACCAAATGGAATATTATTCAGCTATAAGAAGGGATGCAGCTCTGATACATGCTACAACATGATGAACATATGCTAAGTGGAAAAAGTTGAAAACAAAAGGTCACATCAAATGGTTCCATTTATATGAAATATCCAGATTAGGTTCCACAGAAACAGATTTTTTTTTTTTTTTTTGGTTGGTAAATTATTTTTTCCCCTTTGCTATACAGTAGGATCTTGTTAATTATCTATTTTAAATATATCAGTATGTACATGTCAATCCCAAACTTTCTAACTCTTCCCCCACCCCCAATCCTTCCTTCCCCTCCAGCAACCATAAGTTTGTTTTCTAAGTCTGTGATGGCTGGCAAATATTTTTAGTGGTGCCTCTGTTATTATTACTATTTCTGGTGCAGATCTGACTCTTCTGTAAGGGAATTTCCAATGTGAATGTGAAAAGACAAACCCACGAAGGAGCCCCAATAAATAAGACAAATAGCAGAATGTGTGCACAAGGTTTCATGGGACATCAGATGAGGGAGTGATTCATTCCACTCTGAAGATTGAGCACTTTGACTGATCTTCCAAATCACCTGGTAAACATGTGCAGAAGCTCTCTCCAAGTAAAGGACATGGCTTGGGTAGAAACAGCAGACTAGCCATTGCCAGGGGCTGAGGGGAATGCTAGCTTGATGTGTACAGGCTTTCCTTTCGAGGTGACGAAAATGAGCTGGGTAGATATGCTAGTTGCGCAACATGGTGGATGTAGTAGATGCCACTGTATCGGACACTTTAAAATGGTTCATTTTATGTCATGTGAATTTTGTCCCAGTTTAAAAAAAAATCTCTGCTCTTGGCCCATGTTTGATGGTAGATGAAGATTTTTTGCTTTCCAAACTTGGCTGGTATATGTAGGAGTCACCAGTCAATATGGATTCCTGGGTTCCACACTCAGATTCTGGTTTAATCAGCAGGAAAGAGGCCTGAACACAGAGCTTTATGAAAGCTGTTCAAGGGATCCCAGCACCCAGGACCTTCCCTTCTATTTCCACCGGGCTGGCATCTCTTCCAGCCTGCAGGTCTGCTGAGGGCTCCAGGGCAGCTAGACAGATTGACCTTGGCTGAACTTCGCTGTAATTGTGTCCTAAGGGTCTGACCTTGTATCTGAACATGTGAATGTGGGAGTCAGTGAAAAGTTAGATTTATAAGTGAACACGTGAAGAAATATACAAGACTTCAGGGGTATGAGAGGTGAATGGTAAATGAGGGTGGCCAGCCATGGAGTTAAACCCAGTTCTACCTTGAAGTTTCAGAATTTCCTATGAAAGCCAATGTCAAAATGTTACGTAAGTCCAGGGAGGCAGGGTGTCTAATTCTTCAGAAAAAAGTGTTGGGGGAAATTCTCAATATGCTTCTCCAGTGGTCTCATCAGGGACCACCTACTCTAGACTTCTCAGGCAGCAGGAAAAATTGGAAAGAATAGATGGCAGACTGTGTAGGGAGGTCAGTGTGCCATGTTAGAGCCCACGGTGACTAGACAGCTAGGGAAGCAGCAGGACTGCAAATGCAATGTCTTGGTTATCTCTTGCTGCATAACAAACCAACTCAACATCTTGCAGCTACTGAGATGCCTACTATCAAAATGAACAAAACCCTGAAAAACAGAAAACAATATGTGTTGGCGAGGATGTGGAGNGAAGAGTAGGGGACAGAATTCCCTGAGGAACAAAAAAGAATCATCAATCAAGGTGCAAGGTAGCAGGACTGAGAGTGAGGAGGAAGTGAGACATCCCAGGTGGTTGGCTGCATGGTACCCTTGGAGAGGCTAGGGCACAAGTAAGATGTGTATAAGAGACAGGACTGGAACACTTGTGCACTGTAGGTGGAAATCTAAAATGGTGTTGCTGCTGTGGTAAACAGTATGGCAGTTTCTCAAAAAATTAAAAATAGAATTATTATACTATTTGATACAGCAATCCTGCTTCTGGGTTTCTACTCTGAAACTTTGAAAACTTGAAGAGAGATTTGTACACACATGTTCCTGATAGTATTATTCTTAAGTAATATCCTACAGGTGGAAGCAATCCAAGTGTCCATTAATGGATGAATGAATACATGAAGTGTGGTTTACACATACATACAAGAGAATATTATTTAGCTTTAAAAAGGAAGGAAATTCTGACACATGCTATACCATGGATGATACCTAAAGACATTATGATTAGTGAAATAATCTAGTCACGAAGGGGCAAATACTATATGATTCTACTCGCATGAGGTACTTAGAGTAGAAGAATTCATAGACACAAAGTTGAATGGCGGGTGCCAAGGGCTGGGGCAACAGAGAGTTAGTGTTTAATGAGGACAGAGTTTTAGTTTAGGAAGATGAGAAGAATTCTGTGGCTGGATGGTGGTGATGGTGCATAAAAATGTGAACGCAGTTAATGCCCTGACCTGTACACTTAAAAAGGTTAAGATGATAAATTGTGTGTAATGAATATTTTTGTTGTTGTTAATGTATGTTTTGTTGTTGGTGGTGCTTAGTCGTTAAGTCATGTCTGACTCTTTTGTGATCCCACAGACTGTGGCCTACCAGGTTCCTCTGTCCATGGGATTCTCCAGGCAAGGATACTGGAGTGGGGATCCTTCCCCTGGATCCTTCTCCAGGGGATCTTCCAGATCCAGGGATGGAAATTTTATCTCCTGCACTGGTAGGCAGATTCTCTACCACCCAGCTGCCAGGGCATCCCAGTATATGTATTTTGACTCCAGTTTAAAAAAAGTTAATATACTAACCTCCACTCCTCAAACAAAAAAAAATGCCACCAAAGCCCATTGTATTATCTCATGATTCTGTGGGCTCACTGGGCCTGCCTGAGAGGTGCTTTTTCTCCACGTGATGTCTACTGGGTCTGCAGTCATATGGGGCTTGGATGGGGCTCAGTCTCATGGTTGGCAGTCTGGGGGAGACACCAGGCACTGCTGTAAGTATCTGCACATAGGAACTCATTTAATCCTCATAACAAAACCTGAGACAAATAATACTAACACCTCCATTCCACAGATGAAGAAACTGAGACCCAGAGAGGTGTAGGAACTTGTTCAAAGTCACACAACTCTAGGTCATTATGGTTGTGGCTGATATCCTCCTTGTCTGAATTCAAAGTGACCCCTTGAAGGTTTTCTTTTTTTTTTTTTTTAGCAGTTATTTCTTTATTTTTGGCTGTGCTGGGTCTTCATTGCTTTTCTCTAGTTGCAGCGAGTGGCATTGCTTTCTAGTTGCAGAGCACAGGCTCTAGGATGCACGGGCTTTGTAGTTGTGGCACATGGGCTCAGAAGCTGCATCTTGCAGGTTGCAGAGCGAGGGCTTGTTAGTGTGGCACAGGGGTTCAGTGGAGCATGTGGGATCCTCCCGGACAAGGGACCAAGCTGGTGCCCCTTGCATTGCAAGGGGGACTCTCAACCCCTGGACCAGCAGGGAAGCCTGGTTTTCTCTGTTGTAATACCACACGTGGGGTGTGGATTCACTGATGAGATGGGGCACACTTGTACTTGTGCCCTAGCCTCTCCAAGGGTACCATGCAGCCAACCACCTGGGATGTCTCACTTCCTCCTCACTCTCAGTCCTGCTACCTTGCACCTTGATTGATGATTCTTTTTTGTTCCTCAGGGAATTCTGTCCCCTACTCTTCTAATTGTGATTAAAAGTATTTATCATAATCTCTCCAACCAATTCTGGACTAGACAGCCAAGTAAGTACTTCTATTGTTGGCCTCATTGTACAAAACTCCCATAGGAACACATAAGGGTGCAGGTACCTTCACCAATCTTGGGATCAGGAGAAATTATTAAGAAATTATCCAGTTACACAAGGAAGGGAGTTCCTGGCACCTTTAATCTAGGTTCAGATATACCCAGAGCATGGGTAGAACCTGCAAAGAATATCCCCAAACTCTGATTGGTCCTCTTCAAGGAGTCTTGGAAAAGGCAAGAGATGCCAGGAGATGGGTAGATTTTAAACTAATTTTAAAAAACTGGGACAAGAGGTAGATTCCAATACCAACCTACCTGAAACTTGGCAAAATCTTTTGAGAAGATTATTAAATACACAATTTGTAAGTCTTCAGCAAAGAAATGGTCTCATTTCTTTAATAGTGTGGTCACCAGACTACAGGATCTGTGCAATAAAACACTGAATTGAAGCATGAACCTTAATGAGGACTCTCATTAAAAATGATCTTGCAGATGATGACCTGGTTAGATGGTGTTATGGACTGAAGGTCTGTGTCCCCCTGCCAAGTTCATAGCTTGAAGCTGTAACCAGCAATGTGATGGTAGCTCATTGGCTGTATGGTACCCTTGGAGAGGCTAGGGTACAAGGGTGCCCCATCTCATCAATGATTTCCACACCCCACATGTGGCATTACAACAGAGAAAACCAGGCTTCCCTGGTGGTCCAGTGGTTGAGAGTCCACCTTGCAATGCAAGGGGTACCAGTTTGATCCCTTGTCTGGGAGGATCCCACATGCTCCAGGGCAACTGAACCCCTGTGCCACAACAAGCCCTTGCTCTGCAACTTGCAAGATGCGACTTCTTAGCCCATGTGCCAGAAGAGAGATAGTTNAAGGGGTACCAGTTTGATCCCTTGTCTGGGAGGATCCCACATGCTCCAGGGCAACTGAACCCCTGTGCCACAACAAGCCCTTGCTCTGCAACTTGCAAGATGCGACTTCTTAGCCCATGTGCCAGAAGAGAGATAGATTTATCTAATTTGGGAGATGTTAGGATAAAATAGACGCCATGACAGGCTTCAGGGGGCCAAGGTAGGCCTAAGTTTGATTTACAGAGAAGCTGAGTCATTGCCCAGGAGGAACTGAGATCATCCCCTGGTGACATCAGGACTCAGCCAATCAGCATACTCCCCGTAGCCTAGTTTGAGCCAATCAGAACAGTGACGGAAATCCCCTAAGAAAGCCCGCATGCGCAAAATCTAGCCAATTAGTAAATGCCAAGAAACCCCTGNCCCTTGCCATCTCTTGTTTGACCACTTCCAATTTGCCTTGATTCATGGACCTGACACTCCAGGTTCCTAGGCAATATTGCTCTTACAGCATGGGATCTTGCTTTTATCACCAGTCACAGAATCTACTACACCAGACACCACTGAATTTCCTTGAAAGGAAAGCGAGCTACTCCCTAGCACAAGCCCAGAATGTCCTCAGGCAGGGGGCCAGCCACTCCCGTAACCGACACCTCAGGGGTTAATATTGTTACGATGGTGGAACTGAGGTCTAGGCCTGAGCTAGGTTGATTGGCACGGCTTGTTTTCTCTGTTAGCAGGGCATTGCCAGCAAAAATGCCCCATTTGGCCATAAGAGAAACATTTTTTATTTGTAAAATCCTTTTTTACTACAATTCTTTTCTTTTCATTTTCTTTTTTTCCCCTCTTCTCTCTCTCCTTTTTTTTTTTTTTTTTTGCTTGGGTGAGGCCCACATGAGGGGGTTTTCTGCAAGGAGCAGGCTCTGTTTTAAAAGCTCCTTTGTTAAAACAAATTTTTCTCCCTATCTTTTTCAACCTTAGGCAATGCTCTGGGAGGCACAAGTGGAGGTGGGGTGATCGTCTTAAATCAGAAAGTGGTGGATAAAATTTTAAAGGCTTGTGTAGAGAGGGAGGGGGCTCACCAGGGTGCCCGGCCGCAGCGTCCTGTAAGGCCTCTCCTTCCTCAGGAGGTCGAGCACAGTCTCCCTCCTTTTCTTTGTCAATGGCAGAAAATATGATCTGCGTAGAAGGTGGAGACCCACTACCATCCTCCGCTATAGCCTCTCCCATAGGCTGCCTAACAGCCTGATGACGAGGGTCCAGAACATTTCTAATCATATTCCACAGAGCAAAAGCATAATAAGTTTTTAGCTGTTTCCCTACCTTCTATCTAAATTAACAGTGCCTTTTTCTGGAAACCAAGGACATTGCTCTTGTACAAATGAAAAATGTTAGGATAAAATAGACGCCATGACAGGCTTCAGGGGGCCAAGGTAGGCCTAAGTTTNCTACCTTCACCCAAGTATCTAAATTAACAGTGCCCTTTTCTGGAAACCAAGGACATTGCTCTTGTACAAGTGAAGAAAATGAATGAATATTAGATTTCTTAACTTTAATTCCTCTCTCGCTTAGTAACTGCAAAATTACTCCTATAAAGAGCTGTCTTTCCTTCGATTCACTGTTACCCATGTCAGAAAGTTAGGTATAGTAAAGATGATTTAGTTTTAGCCTTTCGAAAACCGTGTTTCTCTTCTACCGTTTAACACTTCTCACTCCTACTCACCCTGTCTCTCCTACAGGGAGGTCTGCAGCATCATGAGTGGGGTCCTATCTGTCCTCAAAGTTTAACACTGGGAGAACAACAAGGCTGATGACCCTAGTTGTTCTGAGCAATAGGGCTGATGACTCTAATTGCTCCATACTAGGGGAACCACCGGGCTGATGACCCTGATTGCTTTTAGGGATCTACCTTCGGATTGTCACAAGGTGAGCAGGATAAGCACCTAGTGTTGTGCAGTCATGTCTAGGCAGAGGTGGGGTCTAGAGGATGGTGTGGGGATCACAGCTCTTAGAACTCAAGGTCAAAAATACCTTTGAGCCATCCTATTCTGAATAACTCCCCTTCTGTCCAGCCACCCTGGAGCCCCTGACCCTAAGTAACTGGGGAGGAGCTCAGGCATCCACAGTTTAAACAAACATGTTAGATGACTTTATTTAATCTTTTGTTTTAAAAAGCTACTGCCCAAGCAGAAAATGTCAACAAACCAAAAAGATATGATATGGAAGAGGAAAATAAATTGGGTTCAATTCACATGTACCTTTGGATGCATCCTTCTCCTTCTCAGGACCATATGCTCCCCAGGCTTCCCAGCAAGGAGGTTAAGTTGAACTCTAAGCTCTCCTGGTTTTAATGTCTGTTATGTTTCCATTGTGGTTATTTGAACCTGGACTTGTCATCCAAAGGGAAGAGGTGATGCGAGTCTACAAATGTGTTAAGTGAGGACTTACCGTGAGCTCGAATAGAAGTAACAAACTCCCCCTGGCTTCAAGAGGAGGGTTCTGTAAAGAGGGAATGGTTTGTGCAGAGGGCCAAGGCAGCAATGATGTTGGTATTTTTCTGAAAAAGAAGACAGTAGGGCCATGGAGAAAGAGGTAGGTGCGTTTGGGGTGGTGGTGAGTAGATGACACAGGGGCCATGATGGGGACTTTGGCTTAAGTTGAGTATTTTAACTTCTAGCCACTTCCTTGAGAGTAGAGGAGGTGGGGGAAAAGTGCCTAGGAATACTGCATATATGGGGATATATATGGAACAGACTATATTCACTCTTAAGAGACACTCTATTGGCTCAATGGAGTGAGCAGATGGGGAGGATGTATCCTGAGCCACCTGTCATTGCAAACATTTGTTCTGAGGCTGGTTCCACTGTGAAGGATGTTATGGAGAGCATTCAGACACAAGAGAAGATTTGGGAAGAATGACCTCACTGGTCACTGACTCTGATGCCATGGGCCACGTCTATCCCCATCTCTGTCCATGTCTTACAGGCTGGCTGTTTTCCCTCTGTGAGCCTGAGTTCGCAAATGCTGATAAAATAAAGCTGGATGATCACTATGGATCCTTCTACCAGAATATTCTCCAATTCATCTCAGTTTTTACCCCAGCCTCAATGCTGCATGACCAACTACTTGGTAGCTGGAGGCTCCATGAGAACCTGCTCTTAGTCTTGGCACAAAGTCCTCTCCGTAGTCATCCAATTCAAGCATCCTGGATGACCTTTGCTTTAGAAGTCTTTCTGTTCATTCTGGACAGAGGTTATTTTCATTGGAGTCTCCTTCAATGGCTCTGGATCCAGAGCTTGTTTCCAGGGGCAGCCTCCCACCCCATCACCACCAATATAAGGGCCATCAGCACCCAGCAGAATTCCAGAAAACTGCGCAGAGGAGCAACGAATTTGTAAATATTTTTCTTCAAACCTGTGACGAGTGCGTTTCCCCTCTAATGTCACTCCATATAGAGGCCTACAGAAGTTTTGGGGGATAAGAGTCATAGGGATGAAAGTGAAAGTGTAATCGCTCAGTACTGCTCAGCTCTTTGTGACCCCATATCCAGTAGCCGACCAGGCTCCTCTGTCCATGGATTTCTCAAGGCAAGAATACGGGAGTGGTTTGCCATTTCCTTCACCAGGATATCTTCCTAACCCATGGATCAAATCTAGGTTCAATCTCCTGTATTGCAGTCTTTACCACCTGAGACACCAGGGAAGCCCTTCAGAAGGCTCTGGGGGCAAGAGGCAGAGGGGTGGGACCACTTGAATCAACTAATATTTTGAATAGAGTAAATTAAGAAATAGATTCAATTAGGAGAAGTGTCCAATTGATGAGGAATGCAGCATCATGATGTGGTGCCCACTTATTTGTTCATACTTTTATTCAGCTAACTATTTTCTTGTACTATTCTAGGTGCTTGGTAAGGAACCCACTTGCCAATGCAGGGGACATAAGAGACATGGTTTGATCCCTAGGTCAGGAAGTTCCCCTGAAGCAGAACAGGGCAACCCACTGCAGTATTCTTGCCTGGAGAATCCTGTGGACAAAGGAGCCTGGCAGGCTATTGTCCTTGGTGTCAGCAAGGGTCAGATACAACTGACTAACACTAACACTGTACTAGGTGCAGGTTTTTTTTACTATTATTTGAGAATTAAACCATGAAATAAGTCACAGTCCCTCCTCTAAGGAAGTCACAGCCTGGTGGGAAAGGCAGCCAAGTTGTCACTAACTAAGACCCAGGACTCTGAACAGTGAATGAAGGCAGCAAGATGGTGGAGTGGGGCCCCCTAACCTAGACTCTGGGGAGAGGTCTAAAGGACATGATGTCTTACTGAAGCTGGAAAGTCAGCAGTAAGAAACGATTCAGTTTTAAATGAAAAGAAGAGGAAAGTGTTCCAGGCAGAGGAACCAGCTTGTGTAAAGGACCTCTAGAAAAGAGAACTGACCTGAAGCCAAGTGTGACTTCTCATGTAGTAGTGCCTTCATCCACTGGTTGTTTGTCTCTGGGCAAGTAAGTTTCTCTGGCTTTCTGACCTGGGCTGCCCGTCTGTAAGAGAAGAGATAACCATGTCTATCTTCAAGGACTGCTGAGTGTCAGAGTGACAGGTGCTCATCCGAGATCCTGTTTCCCTGTGGGTAATTCTCACTCCTGCTCCTCCCATGACTGTCCAGGTGTCGGGACAAGATGTTTCAGCTTTGGAAAATTGTTCTGTTGTGTGGCCTGCTTGCTGGGACCTCAGTGTCTCTTCTCGACAATCTTGGCAAGGATGTTCTGAGGAAGCTGAAATCTGGTCTTGAGAAAGGACTTGACAACCTTGACAGTACGCTTGAAAGTGAGTCAACAATGGATGATCAGTGGCATCTAGAAGCTTGCTTCCCAAGTACTACTACTACCAAGTCGTTTCAGTCGTGTCCAACTCTGTGTGACCCCATAGATGGCAGCCCACCAGGCTCTCCTGTCCCTGGGATTCTCTAGGAAAGAACCCTAGAGTGGGTTGCCATTTCCTTCTCCAATGTATGAAAGTGAAAAGTGAAAGTGAAGTTGCTTAGTAGTCTCCGACTCTTAGCGATCCCACGGACTGCAGCCTACCAGGCTCCTCCATCCATGGGATTTTCCAGGCAAGAGTACTGGAGTAGGATGCCATTGCCTTCTCCATCCTAAGTACTATGCTTGTATTAACAAAGGCTAACCCACTCCAGTATTCTTGCCTGGAGAATCCCAGGGACAGGGAAGCCTGGTGGGCTGCCATCTCTGGGGTTGCACAGAGTCAGACATGACTGTAGTGACTTAGCAGCAGCAGCAGCAGCAGCCAGCAGGGGTAGCTCCTTATGAGTGGTTTACTGAGAAAGGTGACTAACTGGTTCTTGGTTCATTTGTTTATTATTTTTCTAGAAACAGGCATTACTTAACTGGATATCAATTTACATCTTCTATCATGGTAAACTTTGCTAATATACTAATAGGATAAATTCTTAAAAGTGACATTATAAAAGTCAAAAGATGTGTATATTTTAAATTACAGCAGATATTTACAAATAATCCCCGAGCTAACAGTTTCTCCAATCATCTGTGAGAGTATCTTTTTATCTACTCTCTTGACAGTATTGGTTCAGACAACTGAAATTTTTGCCCATCTCACAGATAAAATGTTATAATTGATCTCTTCATTTCTCTAATTATGAAAGATTTCACTCATATTTTTCATATTTTATTAGGCATTTATGTATTGTAACTTAAATACTTAATTTGTAATTGTAGCATATTCTTTTGTTGGGTCATTCAATTTTCTTAGTAGTTTGTACTAAGTGGGAAAAGATTCTTACCTCACCTAGGTAGCTTTAAAATTACCTAACTTTCTAGTGAATCATATTTCCTTGTAATTCTGATTTCATGGAAGAACTTGGTCTTCTTTTCACTTTTTGGAACTATTACTACACATTGCTATACATTCTTTATAGGGAGAAGCTAACTTCTGAAAATGATTGCCCTTCAAAACTTGCCAGGGCTTGAGAGTGACTGAGTGATAGTCGCTCAGTCATGTCCAGCTCTTTGTGACCCTGTGGACTGTAGCCTGCCAGGCTCTTTTGTCCACGAAATTCTCCAGGCAAGAATACTGGAGTGGGTTGCCATTTCCTTCTCCAGGGGATCTTCCTGACCCAAGAATAGAACACAGGTCTCCTGCATTGCAGGCAGATTCTTTACCAGCTGAGCCACCAGGGAAGGCTGGCAACCTGAAATATATAGAAGGGATCCACTTTTCAATTTCATTGCTGATAAAACTGAGACCAGAAGCAGAAGTGTCTGCATCAAAGTCACCTAGTATGTTATAGGCCCAAATGTAGTTTCCACCTTTGCATCATTATAACTAGGTACTATCCTTTGCAAAGCCATGTTGGAGTACTTTGATCACAAATTTTTCTTGCAGCCTTTTCTTATTCTTTGAGCTAGTTGTTGCCTTGCTGTTTCTCATTTGTATTGTTTTCTACACATGTTTTCTTAATACTTTTCAAATGTGCCATGTCACTTCCTCTCTCAAATCCCTCTTTCTCTGTCCATTAGGACTCCATCCTTGTTCTCCTGTATGAGTCATCTCTTTCTAGACCATATGCAAAGCTGTCATTTAGGGACTCCTATTCGCCACTTTCCTGATTTACATCTGTATATCTTCTTTGATTCTAGATTTTTTGTTACTTATTCTATCCTAGGTTTATTTTGTATGAGCAGCTCATTAGTGCTTCACTTTTAGAAGCTGATGTGCAATCGATACCTATTGCCTGCTCAGTGGGTTGATGGCTTTGGTTTTTTGTTTTTTGTTTTCCCCTTCAATATGTCTTTTTTTTACTTCACAATACTGTATTGGTTTTGCCATACATTGACATGAATCTGCCACTGGTGTACATGAGTTCCCAACCCTGAACCCCCTTCCCACCACCCTCACCATACCATCTCTCTGGGTCATCCCAGTGCACCAGCCCCAAGCATCCTGTATCCTGTATCGAACCTAGACTAGCGATTCGTTTCTTACATAATAGTATACNCCAACTCTCACATCCATACATGACCACTGGAAAAACCATAGCCTTGACTAGACAGACCTTTGTGACAAAGTAATGTCTCTGCTTTTGAATATGCTATCTAGGTTGGTCATAACTTTCCTTCCAAGGAGCAAGTGTCTTTTAATTTCATGGCTGCAATCACCATCTGCAGTGATTTTGGAGCCCAGAAAAATAAAGTCAGCCACTGTTTCCACTGTTTCCCCATCTATTTTCTGTGAAGTGATGGGACCAGATGCCATGATCTTTGTTTTCTGAATGTTGAGCTTTAAGCCAACTTTTTCACTCTCCTCTTTCACTTTCCTCAAGATGCTCTTTAGTTCTTCTTCACTTTCTACCATAAGGGTGGTGTCATCTGCATATCTGAGGTTATTGATATTTCTCCCAGCATTCTTGATACCAGCTTGTGCTTCCTCCAGCCCAGCATTTCTCATTGATGTACTCTGCATAGAAGTTAAATAAGCAGGGTGACAATATACAGCCTTGATGTACTCCTTTTCTATTTGGAAACAGTCTGTTGTTCCATGTCCAGTTCTAACTGTTGCTTCCTGACCTGCATACAGGTTTCTCAAGAAGCATGGGAAAATTAGAGTCAGGTCTGCAGGACTTGTTTGGCATCTCATGATTTGGGGCTTTCTCCTGTGATTTCAGGGTCAGGATGAAGGTTCTCTTCACCCCCAACTCTACCTGTTTGATGGTGCCTAATGTTCCTTTCCTAAGGAATAAGACTTTTTTTCTCTGAATGTAGCTGAGCATAAAGGTCTAAATGGTCTCAGGAGAGAGGAAACTAGAAGTCACAACACATAGGTGGCCCTCCATATGAAGTCTTGGAGTCAAGCAATTCTGGGTTCTAATTCTGGCTCCGCATAAAAAAGAATGAAATAAAGACATTTGCAGCAACAAAAGGGTGGATTTAGAAATAATTATATAAATGAAGTAGATCAGACAAAGACAAATATCATAGACACCACTAATACATGGAATGTAAAATATGATACAAAAGAAGTATACAAAACAGACTTATGGACATAAAAAAGAAAAAAACAAACCAACCAGCACCTTATGGCTCCCAAAAGGGAAAGCAGTGTCAAGGATAAATTAGGAGTTTGGCATAAATATGTATACACTACTATATGCACAATAAACAACCAACAAGGGCATACTATATAGCACAGGGAACTATACTGAGATATTTTGTAATAATCTATAAGGGAAAAGAATCTGAAATAAAAATACCTCTATATCTGTATCTATATCTGAATCACTTTGCTGTACACCTGAGCCTAATGAAAAGTGAAAGTGTTAGTCATTCTGTTGTGTCTGACTCTTTGCAACCCCACTGACTGTAACCTACCAGGCTCCTCTGTCCCTGAATTCTCTAGGCAAGAATACTGGAGTGGGTTGTCATTTCCTTCTCCAGGGGATCTTCCCAACCCAGGGATCAAATCCGGGTCTACTGCATTGCAAGCAGATTCCTTAACCTCTGAGTCACCATGCAAACCCCACACCTGAACCTAACACAACATTGTAAAGCAACTAAATATCAATTAAAAAACAAACAAACAAATACTGGCTCTGGCACGTATTCNAAATCCGGGTCTACTGCATTGCAAGCAGATTCCTTAACCTCTGAGTCACCATGCAAACCCCACACCTGAACCTAACACAACATTGTAAAGCAACTAAATATCAATTAAAAAACAAACAAACAAATACTGGCTCTGGCACGTATTCACCCTTGGAGTCTTTAGGGAAATTGTAGCTGTCTGATCCTCAGTCTGCCATGCCATCCAGTGGAGAGAATTCAACCCCTGAACAGGGCTCTCATGAGACCAAAGCAGGCAAGGTCCATGAGGCTCAACTGCTCAGCATAACCCAGGCACAGAGAAGAACCCAGCAACGGTTCAGGAGAAGTAACGATGGTGAATTTGGCTTTTGCTCAGGGTGAATATCAGTAACCTGCACATCCTGGATATCACTTTAGATGTGCCTTCTGAGAACAGTGCTGATGTGGAGATCCCCATCACTGCTGATATCACTGTGAAACCGTGAGTATGCTTTAAAATCCGAGGTTTGGGAGAGGCAGTGTGGTGTGGCCAATAGGTCTCCAATCTGGAATCAGTCACTTTTCACGCCACTTGCCCTAGTTACCCCATTTGTAAAATAAGGATGCTTTTGCAACTTCTAAATCCTAACCTTTAAAATGTTCTAAGGAACATTGCCCAGAACTAAATCTCTCTCCCTTTGTTTTTTACTTTAAATACAATTTTTTTCTTTTTTTTAATATAAATTTATTTATTTTAATTGGAGGTTAATTACTTTACAATATTGTATTGGTTTGTCATACATCAACATGAATCTGCCACATGTATACACATGTTCCCNTCTCTCCCTTTGTTTTTTACTTTAAATACAATTTTTTTCTTTTTTTTAATATAAATTTATTTATTTTAATTGGAGGTTAATTACTTTACAATATTGTATTGGTTTGTCATACATCAACATGAATCTGCCACATGTATACACATGTTCCCTATCCTGAACCCCCCTCCCTCTTCCCTCCCCATACCATTCTTCTGGGTCCTCTCAGTGCACCAGGCCCAAGCATCCAGTATCATGCATCAAACGTGGACTGGTGATTCGTTTCATGAAATATATTTCCAAAATCATAACACTTATCTAAATATAAAATTTGAAAATTGAGAAGACATGACCACATAACTCTTAGGCAAAGTTTCCTTCAGCATCATTTTGTATCTCAAGGTTCTCTTTAAATAGCAGTGACCCATAGGGGCCATATAGTAGTGCACAATATGTAATGAAGAACATGTGAAAATTATATGGAAAACATAATTTCTAAGTACTTAAAGATACAAAGAGATAGGAAAATGAGAATGTGTAGAAGAGTTTTATACATTAGAGTGTACCATGACTTCATCATTCATGAATTATGAGCTCTTGAGATACTTACTAAATTTTTCTGTACAATATGTTTCCTTATTCTGAAAACAGAGATAATGATAGTGTTTTTTTTTTCATGGTATTGCTTTTGAGATTAAATGGATTAATCCAGGTAAAATACTTTTTTGGAAATACCTAATGTGGTGTTGGAGAAGACTCTTGGGGGTCCCTTGGACTGCAAGGAGATCCAACCAATCCATTCTGAAGGAGATCAGCCCTGGGATTTCTTTGGAAGGAATGATGCTAAAGCTGAAACTCCAGTACTTTGGCCACCTCATGCAAAGAGTTGACTCATTGGAAAAGACTCTGATGCTGGGAGGGATTGGGGGCAGGAGGAGAAGGGGACGACAGAGGATGAGATGGCTGGATGGCATCACGGACTCGATGAACGTGAGTCAGAGTGAACTCCAGGAGTTGGTGTTGGACAGGGAGGCCTGGTGTGCTGCGATTAATGGGGTTGCAAAGAGTTGGACACAACTGAGCGACTGAACTGAACTGAATGAAGCATTTTGCTTAAGAAATATTAACTCAAGTTAATTTTGATCATTAGTGTGATACTCTATATAAAATTCACATGAGTCAAACCCTTGTGGCCAGGAGAAGAAACTCCTAATATAAGAATGTTGATACCATAAACAATATAGACAGTATTGACATTGTCCATTTGTTGTTCAGTCACGAAATCCTGTACAACTCCTTGCAACTCCATGGACTGCAGCACACCAGGCTTCCCCATCCTTGTCCATAGACATCCCATATAATGTTCACACAAGAGAGAGACTAAAGTGGGCAATGCGAAGGGACTTCTCCACCTCTGTTTACTGTGAATCTGTTTCCCTGTTTCACTCTTTTGGGTGAGATTGTCCACCTGGACCTCAACTTGGTCCTCAAGTTTAGTGTTAGAGTTGAAAATGATATGGAAACTGGTGTCTCCAAGGTGGTTGTGAAAGAATGCATGAACGATCAACACAGCATCTCACTCATCGTGCTGGGAAGGTCAGACCCACACATCTCAGCAGAGCGGGGATCTCAGAGGAACTGGGGTCCCTAATTTCTGCTTTTCTTTACCTAGGAGGGAGCAGAGTATGGTTAAGAAGAGGTCAGACTCGAGTCAAACTAGCTTTGCCACTCCCTTGTGGTTTTGTAATCAATTTAGCTTCTAGAAGCTTCAGTTTTCACATCTGTAAAAAGAGGATGGTAATAATACCAAATTCATAGGCTACTGTGTTGGCTAAATGAGAAAATGCCAGTGTTGGCATACAGCCTGCAACATAGTAAGCTCTCAGTAATAACATCAATGCTGGCTTTCTGTCTCTTGTTTCTTTCCCTTACTGAGACAGGATTGTTGACCTCTCCAATCATAACTGTGAATTGGTGTATTTCACCTGTTAGCTTTATCTGTTTTTTGCTACATGCTTTTTGAAGCTCTGTTGACAAATGCATGCACATTTATATTAGATGCATTAACATTGCTTGGTCTATCTGAAGAATTGACCCTTCACATATTACATAATGCCCCTAAACAATAATAATGATAATAATAATAATTCACTGTGTTTACCTTTTTGCCTCTAGTTAGGAGATGGCAAGAGGAGCATTAAATGCCTACCAAGGGCCCTAATTTCAGATTGTGCCCAAACCATACTCAACCCACTGGGAAATTCCCAAAATTAGATCTTGAAAACTGAATCTTCTCCATTTAAATTGCTGATCTCTGGTAACCCACCAAATCTACATCTTAAACTGTGTGCTTGATAGAGCATGTTTAGCCCGGGGAAGAGGGTATAAGGAGAAAGGATGATCCTGGTCCTGGCTGGGAAAGGAGAAACTGTCTGGAACCTGAAGGCTGGCACAGGTTGGCCTTGGCAGAGTACAAGTCTGAGCCATGAGCAGAGGTCAGTCCATTCTGCCTCAACAAGGGATCTGATCACAGGTTAACTAAAGACCCCCAAAACCAAAGATAGGCTCTTCAGCCTACCATCAGTTAGAAGACTGAGCTGTAAGTCCAAATGCCTGAGCCCTGCTGGACACTGCCTTGCCCAAAGCCCCAGGGAAACCATTCTGCCTCCAAGTCTCAGTGTCTGTATCTGTGAAATGGCATTCCACTCTGCTGCTCTAAACCCTCTGGGGGCTTTTCTCTCCACTTGAGTATAATTGGAGGCCCTCCCAGAAGCATCTAGGCACTACCTGATGTAGATCCACATCTTTCCCACTCTGTCCTTGACCCGCTAGCTTTTATCTGAGCCTCAGACAAACTCCTTCCACTCAAGACCTGTGCACGGGCTGCTCAGGCACCAAAGGACACCTTTCCTGCATCCCATTTCTATGTATGTCTCATCATTTAGGGTCTGAAACAAGTTTCCTCCTCTTCTCTCTTTTAATATTCTACTCTCTCCCTTCTGTATACCTGTCACAAGTTGTCATTATACATTCAGTCATGTGTTTACTTCATTTGTTCCATCAGCCAAAATGTGTGGAGTGCCTGCTCTACGAAAGGCAGTCACTAGTCTTAAACCTGGAGAATTTACTGGTGACTGCAGAGAAGGGGCTTGTACTCCTGGTGACTGCAGAGAATGAGCTTGTACTCCTGGATCTTGGTATCTGGAAGGAAAGGCAGGCAAACATGCATTCAGTCCACAGTAAAGAGCCCACAAGGAAAATGTTCGTTTGCAATCATCCATGGGCAGAACAACACACCTAACAGGGAGCTATGACACAAAGCCCTTCTTTAGGCAAGCAGTCACGAGGGCTTCCCCAAGGAGGTGACAGTTATGCTGAGAGCTGAAGGTGGGAAGGAGCCAGCGTTAGAAACGTGCTTAATATCGGGTTGGCCAAAAAGTCTTTTCAGGTTTTGCATAAGCTGTTACAGAAAACTCCAAATGCACCTTTTAGACAACCCAGTATTTATGTACCACATTAGGAGCTGCTTGCGCTTTGTTCATCACTGTGTCCCCAGTCAGGCTTGGTTCCGATCATGTAGTTGGTGCTCTCTAAATATGTGTTGATGAATGAATGGATGACTGGATGAATGGATGGAAGAATGGATGGATGGACAGAAGAATGGATAGATGGATGGATGGATGGATGAGGTTTCGGGTTTGTGATGAGACTCTCATGAGTTATTGGGATGAGCTGCTGGTCAACCATGGGGTTCAAAGTGATGATCATCCTTGGTAGAAGCTCAAGTCACCTGGCTTCACGGTGCTCCACCACCTTCTGCCCCCCTTCGCACTGCTCTTGCTTGGCTTCTCTGCCAATTTCACCAAGCTTTTATCAATTTCCTCTCTTCTCCAGTTTGCTCAACAGGGTTGTGAACTCTACAGTCAACCTCGTGAATGAGGTGTTGTCCCTGGTAATGCACTATGAGGCGAGTTCCCCATTCCTGGGTCTGCAGCCAGGCCTGGTGGGGCAGATGTGACTTTCTCTGGGTGGGCTGTACTCTCTGGAACCTTCCTTTCTGATGGTACAGCTTTCTTTGGGGCAGTCAGTTGCTACCTGCCCCCGTTCACTCAGCCTGGCCTGGCAAGGAGGTGAGCAGGGGCCTGACATGAGCTGAAATCACTGGGTCCCACACTTGAACCATTTACCATACCCATGGACTGCCAGGAGGCCTTTCAGCTAATATTTTTCTTCATTCAACACAATTTTAATTCATTTAAATACAAAAACTATACACACCATAGCTCAGATTCATGTGCATCACATAAAAACCATACATAAGTGTGCCCCAAAATCCAAATATTCTATATTAGTCATTCTGTAAGGAAGGTGGGAATCTGGCTTTATTAAAACACAATCCTCCATGCTGTTCTGTGATTTACTGAACTTGAGTCATGCTCAAAGTGTGGTCCTCAGACCAGCAGCACTAACCTCCCATGGACACTCATTAGAAATGGAGACTCAGATCATACCCCAGACCAGCTGCTTCGTAATTTGTATTTTAACAACATCCTCAGGGAATTGTAGGCACACAAAATTGTGAAAAACACAAAACACTTCTTTATGATTCCCAAGGCCCTATTTAACTATAATTTCAGGATCCAGATGTCAAGGTTTCTAAGGGTATAGGGTTCTGGAAAGTTAAAAGTCTAGATTCTTCAAGGTTCTAGGATTCTAAATTTCTGAGGTTTTAGAATCCTAGTGTCTTCTAGTTCTCAGATTTGGACCTTCTAGGTTTCCACTGTTCAAGAGTCCTAAGGGTCAGAAGTCCTGAGGCCTCAGTATTGAGCATCTCTGTGGGTGGCAGGCAGGATGCTCACAGCGGGTAATAACCAGTCTTCTTTCCTTCTCCATCTCTCCTCTCCCTCCTCACCTTCTGACCTCTTTCCTTCCTTCCCTCTCTCCATTTCTCTCACTGTGTGTCTCTCTCTTTCCCTCCTTGTGACCCTCCGGTGTGCCCACTAGTCCGCAGCCTCCTTGAAAGCCTGGATGCAGAGTATGTTAAGAACCATATTGGCAAGTCACAGCCTGGGGAAGCAGGAAGAGGGCTCCCTCTACAGCCTCACTGTGGGGCGCATGCTGCTCTATGCCTGCAACACTGGCAGGTCTGGTCAGGAGACCCAGGAGAAGCTGAGGACCCTTCATCCTGAGGAAGTCATGAGAGGATGGCCAGAGGGGCCTCTGCAGACTGATCGCCTCTGTGGGCCTCTGCCCTCCTTTGTCATGCTGGCAGAAACTGATGCCCAGAATGATGTAAGAAAGAGGATGGGCCTGATCTGGGCTCAAATCCTGGATGTGCTACTTAACAAGAGTGGGGTGGGGAACAACTGCCTCCACCTCTCCGAGCCTCAGTTTCTTCAAAAGTGAAAGGAGATTGTAAATGCTGCCAAGTTGATGAGTGGATTTAAAGAAATAGCAGAAAGATTGCATTGTTGCAACAGTATACATTGTTTATAAGCATGACCCCTTCCCCTTCCCTTCTAATGAGGAGATGTGGCTTCACCTCTAGCCCCTGGGGGATTTCCTTGACCTGGGTCTCTGGCAAGACTGTGTTTGCTGGGGGTCCGGGACAACAGAAATGGAATGAGTAACTGTGTCAGGGTCCTGGAGGCAGGCCTTCTAAAAATAGCCACAGGTTCAATTCCTTGGGCATTCGCTCTGTGCTTCCTACATACCATGTCATTAGATCCTTGAAGGCCCTGTGGGTATTAACAGTATCATCATACCTATTTTACAGATGAACTAACTGAGGCTCAAAGAGATGGAGTGACATGCAAGAGGTCCCAGGACTGTCAAGTCAGACCCACTGGAGGGTAATTTGTGTCTAATTTCTATTCGGCTTTCCAGTGCTGGAGCCTGAGAACTGCTATTAATTTGTTCTTTCAGAAGAGATTTATAGACTCCAACAGGAAAACCCATAAAACAATTGAGGAAAACAGCTGTGAAGCCTGCCTGCTGGTGAGATCTGGGCTCTGGACCCTGGGCTGAGGGATGATGAACACCACCTCCCCCCCAACCGCGCGTGCGCACGCACAAACACACACACACACACACACACACACACATACACACACACACACACACACACACATACACACACACACACACACACAGGGGCCTGTTCGGAGAAGTAGAAGCAAAGCTTGGCTTCTCTTCTTTCTCTAGTGGCAGACTGAGCCCTGGTCTTGGTCACAGACTGAGTCCTGACCCTTAATCACACACTCAGACTGCACTTGATTCTGCTCCCTGACTGAGCCCAGAACAGTCAGACTGAGCTTTAATTCCAGTAGTTGACTCAGCCCTGACACTGGTCACAGATAGAGACCAGATCACATCTCAGTCTGATCCCTGATCCTGATCATACACTGAGCCCTGAACCCTGGCTCCTCTGGGCCCTGATCAGTCTTTTCGCATTAGCCATTGTTGCTAAGGTGAGGAGGGGGTGGGAGGGTGAGGGATGAGCGGGGCTCAGTGCCAGATGCCAGAGAAAGACCCCAAACCACAGGTGCCAGTCCCTCCCCAAGCCTCAGAGCTCACAAGGTTTGGGGAAAGTACTCCTGCAGCCATGTCTGGTGAACCCAGCAGCAAGTAAGGGTGCCGGGGTGTCCATGCCTCACACCAGGATCTCCTTCCAGATTGGTTCCAGGACTTGACTGAATCTCTGTACCGTCTTCCTCTGGGATGGGCGGTGCTGCCACCATCCCCCAGGAGTGACGACTGAGTCCAGTCAAAGGACACCTCTCAGATACTCATGCTCACAGTCAGGACACCCTATGCTTGTCACCCTCCACCCCCAGCAATAAAGAGCCATTTCTGCACCTCCTGCGTGCCCCATTGCATTCCTTCCACTGGGATTTCAGGAAAGACAAGATATGGGCAATCAGAGCAGTGGAGACCTGAATCCAAAGCTGGAAGGAAATTTTGGGATTATCCAGCCCCACTTCCTTGTCCTATGAATAGGACCACTGAGGCCCAGGATGGGCAAGAAGGTGACCTGATGTCACATAGAGACGGCCTCACTCTGCTTGTTACAACTGCCATGAGGAAGGGCTGCCTTCGCCAGCACACCTGACCTCATGACCTCCTCACAACACCCTTCTATTCTTGTCTCCATTGTACAGATTAGGAAACTGAAGCTCATAAAGGACAAATGGCTCATCTAGATTACAGGGTAGCAACTGGCAGGACTAGGATTTAAACCCATGGCTATGGGATCCCCTCCTCAGGGAGGTGATGTCCCATCTCCCAGTACTCAGCCACCTCTCCCCAGCCCCCAGCAGGTCCCGCTGTCCTGGCCTTGGTCTTTCCTGCTCAAGACTGATGAGGTCCTCTTGTGGCCCTTCTGTCTCCTCAATGTGCGAGCCCTCAGCTTCCCCTTTGCCTTGAATGCTGTGCACAGCATCCCTTATTCACAGCTCTGTCACTACTGCAGAGGACAGACCCAGGCTATCACCTCAGGGTCCCCAAGCCTCTCCTTTCCAGGAGGCCATCTGACTTTCCTGCCAAGAAGCCCAGGGAACATTTGCCCATGTTGCCAAGGAGTCATCTCAGTGCTGTGTGCAATTCTGTGAGCAAAGAACCACTGTCGTCTTCATGGAAGACGGGTTAAGAGAGGCCAGGGTCACACAGAGGCCTGTACCAGCTGCTGCTTCACTCAAGGGCCTTCTGCCTAAAGGTCAAGTCATTTCAGGAGGCCCTTGAGCTCCCAGGGCAGTTGAAGGGCCTTGGACCTGCTCTTTCAAGAGATCTCAGTTCAGGCTGTGTTGGGGCTTCTAACAGAGCATGAGGTGAGAGATTGGACAGAGCTGAGCATGACCTGGCCTCTGCTGTTGCCAGCTGTGTGATCTCAGCCAACTTACTTAAGTTCTCAGAACCAGTCCTCCCACCTGCTCAATGGAGTTAACAGCAAAACCTCCCACGTTGTGTTGACGTGAGAATTAAATGAGTCAATGAGTGGAAAGTGCTTTATCAGAGTCTGACCCTGGTGAGCACAAATGAATGTCAGCCTCTACACACTGGAATTACTGTCAGTGTTGAGAAAGCACGTATTAAGTCTTTATACACTGTATCTCATTAGATTCTGATTTCTACTGAGTGATGCAGTGAATGGTTCTTGGAGGAGGTGTGGCAACTGAGTCTCCGAGAGGGAAAGTGACTTCTCCCGGGCAACACAGCTGGTCAGAGGCAAAGCTAGACATCAGGTGAAGTCAGTCTCCTCTAGAGCTGGTTCTTCCCATGCTGGCCATAGCAAAAGGATGAGCCCTTTCATCTCTGTCTATATTTTGTGACAATACCAGCTCTCACAACAGTACACAAGGAGGGCTCACAATTCAGGACTTCTCTTGAGCAGCAGCCCACTTGGGTTAGTGCCGAGCCTTTGTCCAGGCTGTTCCATCCACCTGGTCATCAGTCCTTCTCTCCCTCCAGCTTCTCAATCCTCCTCAGCCCTACGACTCTGCTCAGGAGCTGTCTCCTGGTAAGCGGGGACCACTCCTCAATGTCTCCTCAACAAAGAGATCATGTTTTCTAGCTGGCAGGTCTACCCAAGCTGCCTTGTCATCATCGTCCCATACAGACAGAGGGTTCAAGAGTTTTCAGCTCTCATGATTATCGTTTACCTTTTTTTAATAATCATTTTTCCCCAATCTTTGGTAAGAAATAATTGACATTCATCACTGTATAAGTTGAAAGCAACTGTTTGATTTCTGTGTATTATGAAATGATTGTGACAATAGGTTAAGCTAACATTTATCTCCTCATATAGACACAATAAAAACTAGTGAAAAAGAAGAACAGGTTTTCCTTGTGATGAGAACTCTTTAAGATTGGCTTTCTTAACAATGTTCCTACATCGCTGTTGGCTCTAGTCACCATGATGTGATTACATCCACAGTACTCATTTGTTTAGAACCTAAAATATGAGGAAGATTAGCAATAAATGCCTACATTAAGAAGCTGCTGTTGCTGCTGAGAAAACCCAAAAAGCCCTAAGGGACTAGGAAAAGAAGAATAAACTAAATCCAAAGTTATCATTGAAAGTATACAATAAAGATTACAGCAGAAATATTTGAAATAAAGAAGACAAAATAATAGAAAATATTAACCAAATTTTAAAACAAAATAATACTGGTCCTTTGAAAATGTAAATGAAATTAAAAAACACTTAGCTCCATCTCAAGACTTAACAAGGGAGCTTTAGGTCTGCTTTGCCCTCAAGATAGATTTTAGACAAAATTATCTGCTAAATCTCACTAGAAAAAGAAGCTATACAAAGGGGATGAGACAATGTATCATTATAGTGCCTTGCTCCAAGTGTGCCTGAAGCCCTTCTTGTCATACTTTCCAGTTCAAATATATTTCTTGCTCCCTATTTTTTATTGTTGTTGAAGCCAGTGTGCGTCAGGTCCTGCCATTCAAACCCACAGTAAGTGCTGACAATGTATTTGTAGACTCATGTCTTCCTCCTCCATTCTGATGTCTACCTGAGGGTCACAGCCACATTGGAAACATAACAGATGCCAGAGGCACAGGAGATCTTAGAGTCATCATTTCCACCTCTTGGCTTAAAAGTCTAGGGAGACTGTGGCTCAGAGAAGGAGAAGGACTCATCTCTGGCCACGTGTGAATAGAACCCCACTTATTTTCCTCTTTCTATTACCTGTTAGGTTTCTTGAGATTATCTACTTGGATAATAGTGTTAGTAGCTCAGTCGTGTCTGACTCTTTGCAACCTCATGGACTGTAGCCCACCAGGCTCCTCTGTCCATGGGATTTCCCAAGCAAGAATACTGGGGTGGTTTGCCATTCCCTGATCTTCCCAACCCAGGAGATGAACCTGGGTCTCCTGCACTGCAGGCAGATTTTTTTGCCATCTGAGCCACCAAGAAAGTCCTTTTACAAAAAAGATTAGACAGCATTATCTAATAACTTAGACTATAAGATGCCTGAGCCCCTTCTTAGATAGTGTCAGAGGTTCCCAGAGAGTCTGCTCTGGAGTGTCTGGTCAGAAATGGAAACAAGTGGACNAATCCAAAGCTGGAAGGAAATTTTGGGATTATCCAGCCCCACTTCCTTGTCCTATGAATAGGACCACTGAGGCCCAGGATGGGCAAGAAGGTGACCTGATGTCACATAGAGACGGCCTCACTCTGCTTGTTACAACTGCCATGAGGAAGGGCTGCCTTCGCCAGCACACCTGACCTCATGACCTCCTCACAACACCCTTCTATTCTTGTCTCCATTGTACAGATTAGGAAACTGAAGCTCATAAAGGACAAATGGCTCATCTAGATTACAGGGTAGCAACTGGCAGGACTAGGATTTAAACCCATGGCTATGGGATCCCCTCCTCAGGGAGGTGATGTCCCATCTCCCAGTACTCAGCCACCTCTCCCCAGCCCCCAGCAGGTCCCGCTGTCCTGGCCTTGGTCTTTCCTGCTCAAGACTGATGAGGTCCTCTTGTGGCCCTTCTGTATCCTCAATGTGCGAGCCCTCAGCTTCCCCTTTGCCTTGAATGCTGTGCACAGCATCCCTTATTCACAGCTCTGTCACCACTGCAGAGGACAGACCCAGGCTATCACCTCAGGGTCCCCAAGCCTCTCCTTTCCAGGAGGCCATCTGACTTTCCTGCCAAGAAGCCCAGGGAACATTTGCCCATGTTGCCAAGGAGTCATCTCAGTGCTGTGTGCAATTCTGTGAGCAAAGAACCACTGTCGTCTTCATGGAAGACGGGTTAAGAGAGGCCAGGGTCACACAGAGGCCTGTACCAGCTGCTGCTTCACTCAAGGGCCTTCTGCCTAAAGGTCAAGTCATTTCAGGAGGCCCTTGAGCTCCCAGGGCAGTTGAAGGGCCTTGGACCTGCTCTTTCAAGAGATCTCAGTTCAGGCTGTGTTGGGGCTTCTAACAGAGCATGAGGTGAGAGATTGGACAGAGCTGAGCATGACCTGGCCTCTGCTGTTGCCAGCTGTGTGATCTCAGCCAACTTACTTAAGTTCTCAGAACCAGTCCTCCCACCTGCTCAATGGAGTTAACAGCAAAACCTCCCACGTTGTGTTGACGTGAGAATTAAATGAGTCAATGAGTGGAAAGTGCTTTATCAGAGTCTGACCCTGGTGAGCACAAATGAATGTCAGCCTCTACACACTGGAATTACTGTCAGTGTTGAGAAAGCACGTATTAAGTCTTTATACACTGTATCTCATTAGATTCTGATTTCTACTGAGTGATGCAGTGAATGGTTCTTGGAGGAGGTGTGGCAACTGAGTCTCCGAGAGGGAAAGTGACTTCTCCCGGGCAACACAGCTGGTCAGAGGCAAAGCTAGACATCAGGTGAAGTCAGTCTCCTCTAGAGCTGGTTCTTCCCATGCTGGCCATAGCAAAAGGATGAGCCCTTTCATCTCTGTCTATATTTTGTGACAATACCAGCTCTCACAACAGTACACAAGGAGGGCTCACAATTCAGGACTTCTCTTGAGCAGCAGCCCACTTGGGTTAGTGCCGAGCCTTTGTCCAGGCTGTTCCATCCACCTGGTCATCAGTCCTTCTCTCCCTCCAGCTTCTCAATCCTCCTCAGCCCTACGACTCTGCTCAGGAGCTGTCTCCTGGTAAGCGGGGACCACTCCTCAATGTCTCCTCAACAAAGAGATCATGTTTTCTAGCTGGCAGGTCTACCCAAGCTGCCTTGTCATCATCGTCCCATACAGACAGAGGGTTCAAGAGTTTTCAGCTCTCATGATTATCGTTTACCTTTTTTTAATAATCATTTTTCCCCAATCTTTGGTAAGAAATAATTGACATTCATCACTGTATAAGTTGAAAGCAACTGTTTGATTTCTGTGTATTATGAAATGATTGTGACAATAGGTTAAGCTAACATTTATCTCCTCATATAGACACAATAAAAACTAGTGAAAAAGAAGAACAGGTTTTCCTTGTGATGAGAACTCTTTAAGATTGGCTTTCTTAACAATGTTCCTACATCACTGTTGGCTCTAGTCACCATGATGTGATTACATCCACAGTACTCATTTGTTTAGAACCTAAAATATGAGGAAGATTAGCAATAAATGCCTACATTAAGAAGCTGCTGTTGCTGCTGAGAAAACCCAAAAAGCCCTAAGGGACTAGGAAAAGAAGAATAAACTAAATCCAAAGTTATCATTGAAAGTATACAATAAAGATTACAGCAGAAATATTTGAAATAAAGAAGACAAAATAATAGAAAATATTAACCAAATTTTAAAACAAAATAATACTGGTCCTTTGAAAATGTAAATGAAATTAAAAAACACTTAGCTCCATCTCAAGACTTAACAAGGGAGCTTTAGGTCTGCTTTGCCCTCAAGATAGATTTTAGACAAAATTATCTGCTAAATCTCACTAGAAAAAGAAGCTATACAAAGGGGATGAGACAATGTATCATTATAGTGCCTTGCTCCAAGTGTGCCTGAAGCCCTTCTTGTCATACTTTCCAGTTCAAATATATTTCTTGCTCCCTATTTTTTATTGTTGTTGAAGCCAGTGTGCGTCAGGTCCTGCCATTCAAACCCACAGTAAGTGCTGACAATGTATTTGTAGACTCATGTCTTCCTCCTCCATTCTGATGTCTACCTGAGGGTCACAGCCACATTGGAAACATAACAGATGCCAGAGGCACAGGAGTCATCATTTCCACCTCTTGGCTTAAAAGTCTAGGGAGACTGTGGCTCAGAGAAGGAGAAGGACTCATCTCTGGCCACGTGTGAATAGAACCCCACTTATTTTCCTCTTTCTATTACCTGTTAGGTTTCTTGAGATTATCTACTTGGATAATAGTGTTAGTAGCTCAGTCGTGTCTGACTCTTTGCAACCTCATGGACTGTAGCCCACCAGGCTCCTCTGTCCATGGGATTTCCCAAGCAAGAATACTGGGGTGGTTTGCCATTCCCTGATCTTCCCAACCCAGGAGATGAACCTGGGTCTCCTGCACTGCAGGCAGATTTTTTTGCCATCTGAGCCACCAAGAAAGTCCTTTTACAAAAAAGATTAGACAGCATTATCTAATAACTTAGACTATAAGATGCCTGAGCCCCTTCTTAGATAGTGTCAGAGGTTCCCAGAGAGTCTGCTCTGGAGTGTCTGGTCAGAAATGGAAACAAGTGGACTAGATGGCCCAAAGGTACTTTCTGCCTTGAGTTCTCAGAGCTGTACCCCCCATGCCATCCTCTAGAATCCCAACTCTGCCTAGACATTACCCTCACAACCCTATATCTTATCCTGCTTCATTTCAATGGGAACCAGGCAAGGGGTGTTACTGCCCTCATTTTTTGGCTGAGGGGTGTGATGCTCAGAAGGGGAGGATGACTTGCTCAAAGTCAAACAGATGGGAAGGGGCAGAGCTAGAGAGCGCTCCCAGTTCTGCATCTTCTCCATTCGAGATGGAATGTTCCAGCTCACAGCCTCTGGAACAACAGTGAGTCACAGTCACTGACCCCAGTCCAGCACCCAAGTGGGGCAGGCAAATGGCTGGCCCAGGGCTTGGCACCGTGTGACCACTTTCACCTTTGGTGCTCACGACAGCCCACTAAGGAAGCAGGGAAAACTCCCTTTTCCACTTGAGGAAACTCAAGTCAGATGAAAGGAGGTGACTAGCCTAGGTCTAAGGCAAGGAACGCAGCATATGTGTCCAGGGAAGATCAGATCACATTGGGACCAGCTGGTGGAGCGGCAAAGTCCTTGGGCTTGAATATCGTGTTTATTCCTTGACCTCTGCTGTTTGAGTTGGTTGTTATGCCTGGTGCATTGGGCCCCTGTCAACCTGGAACACCTGATCCAGGATGCACAAATGGATGCCCAGTTGGCATTATGGTGGGAGAGCCAAGAGAGAGCTCCAGGTGATCCAGGGTCAATTTCCTCCAGTTCTGGGCTGAGAGAGGATAAACACCGCCTCCCCTCCCTCCACCCCACACAGTGGGCTGTGGAGAACCAGAAGCAAAGTTTGGTTTCTCTTCCTTCTTCAGTAGCAGACCTGACCCCTGATCTTGGTCACAGACCAAGTCCTGACCCTTAATCCCACACCCAGACTGGACTCGATTCTTCTCCCTGACTGAGCCCAGAGAACAGTCAGACATAGCTTTCCCTCCAGTTGTTGACTGAGCCTTGACCCTGGTCACAGATAGAGACCAGATCGCATCTCAGTCTGATTCCTGATCCTGATCGTACACTGAGCCCTGAACCCTGGCTCCTCTGGGTCCCTGATCAGTCTTTTTACATCACTGATTTTTGCTAAGATGAGGGTGTGCAAGAGTGAGGGGATGAGGAGGGGTCACTGCCAGATGCCAGAGAAAGGCCCCAAACCACAGGTGCTAGTCCCTCCCTAAACCTCAGAGCTCGCAGGGTTTGGGGGAAGTAGTCCTGCAGCCATGCCTGGTGAACGCAGGAGCTGGTAAGGGTCCTGGGGCGTCCATGCCTCACACAGGGGTCTCCTTCCAGATTGGTTCTGGGACATGACTGAATCTCTGTACCGTCTCCTTCTGGGACGGTCAGTACTGCCACCATTCCCCAGAAGTGACAACTGAGCCCAGCCAAAGAACACCTCTCAGATACTTGTGCTCACAGTCAGGACACCCTATGCTCGTCACCCTCCACCCCCAGCAATAAAAAGCCATTTCTGCACCTGCTGTGTGACCCATTGCATTCCTTCCACTGGGATTTCAGGGAAGGTGAGGTATTGGCAGTCAGGGCAGGAGAGACTTGGATCCATAGCTGGAAGGAAATTTTGGGATTATCCAGCCCCACTTCTGTGTCTTAAAAATAGGAACACCGAGGCCCAGGATGGGCAAGAAGGTGACCCGAGGTCACGTGGAAACAGCCTCACTTCTCTTCTGCTAACACCACCACCATGTTGGAGGGCTGCCTTAACCAGCACACCTGACCTCATGACCTCCTCATAGGATCCTTCTGCAAGAGACACCAATCTTGTCCCCGTTGGACAGATGAGGAAACTGAGGCTCATAAGGACAAGTGACATATTGAGGTTACAGGATAACAACTGGCAGGACCAGGTTTTAAACACACAGGTATGGGATCCCTTGCTCAGGGAGGAGATGTCCCAACTCCCAGTATTCAACCACCTCTCCCCAGCCCCCAGCAGGTCCCGCTGTCCTGGCCTTGATCTCTCCCACCCAGGACTGATGAGGATTCTCTTGTGGCCCTTCTCAACATGCAAGCCCTCAGTTTCCCCTTTGCCCTGGAGTCTGGAGCACAGAGCCATTTACTCACAGCCGTGTCACCTCTGCAGAGGACTGACCCAGGCTATCACCTCAGGGCCCTCAGATCTCTCCTATCCAGGAGGCCATCTGACTTTCCTGCCAAGAGGCCCAGGGAACATTTGCCCATCTTGCCATGAGCCATCTCAGTGCTGTGTGCAATTCTGTGAGGGAAGAACCACTGCCGTCCTCAAGGGAGAGTCGTGAACACACAGAGGCCTGAACCAGCACTGCTTTACTCAAGGGCCTTCTGTCTGAAGGATGCCCCACAAGGTCAAGTCACCATAGGGGGCTCTTGAGCCCCTAAGGCAGCTAGAGGGGCCTTGGACCAGCTCTCCCAAGAGACATCAGTTCAGGCTGTGCTGGGGCTGCTGACACATGTGAGGTGAGAGGTTGGATAGAGCTGAGCATGACCTGGCCTCTGCCGTTGCCAGCTGTGTGATCTCAGCCAACTTACTTACCCTCTCTTACTTGCCCTCTCTTACCACAGTCCTTACACCAGCCCAGTGGAGTTAACAGTAACGCCTCCCTCACTGTGTTGACGTGAGAATCAAATAAGTCAATGAGTGGAAAGTGCTTTACCAGACTCTGACTCTGGTGAGCACGAGATGTATATCAGCCTCTGCACACTGGAATTACTGTCAAACAGTGTTGAGAAATTCTGTATTAAATCTTTATACACTGTATCTCACTCAATTCTGATTTCTACTGAGTGATGCAGTGAATGGTTCTTGGAGGAGGTGTGGCAACTGAGTCTCCGAGAGGTGAAGTGACTTCTCCAGGGCCACGTAGCTTGTCAGAGGCAAAGCTGGGTTCCATTCAAAGTTGGAGCTGGTGCTTCCTCTCCTCGCATAGCAAAGGGATGGAAGTTTTCCTCTCTATATATATTTTGTGACAATACCAACTCCCATAACAGTGCACAAGGAGGTCTCACAATTCAGGTCTTCTCTTGGGTCAATGCTGAGCCTTTGTCCAAGCTGTTCCATCTACCTGGTCATTATTCCTTCTCTCCCTCCAGCTTCTCAAGCCTCCTCAGCCCTAACATTCTGCTCAGGACCTGTCTCTTGGTAAGTGGGGGCCACTCCTCAGTGTTGCCCCAACAATGAGACCATGTTTTCCAACTGGCAGCTCTACCCAAGCTATCTTGTCATCACTGTCCCGTACAGACAGAGGGTTCAGGAAGCTTCAGCTCGTATAAAAACAGTTTACACTTTTTTTTAGTAATCTTTTCCCCATTTTTTGGTCAGAAAAATTTGACATTCATCACTATATAAATTGAAGACAACAGTTTGATTTCTGTGCAATAGGTTAAGCTAACATTCAAGTTCTCATATAGAAACAATAAAAAAGAAAAACAGGTTTTCCTTGTGATCAAAATTCTTAGAATTTTCTCTCTTAACAAAGTTTCTATATATCACACATCACTGCTAGCTATAGTTATCATGTTGTACATTATATCCCTAGTACTAAAATATTAGGAAGAATAGCAATAAATACCTACATAGAGAAACAAGAAAAACCCAATAAAAAATCTACCTCTGTACCTTAAAGGATTAGAAAAAGAAGAATAACTAAGCCCTAAGTAACCACTGAAGGAGTACAATAAAGATTACAGCAGGAATAAATTAAATAAGAAGAGAAAAATAATTGAAAATATTAACCAAACTAACATTGGTGCTTTGAAAATGTAAAAGAAATGAAAAACCCTTAGCTAGATCTCATGACTCACAAGGAGGCTTTAGGTCTTCACATGTTGCCTGGGTCTGCTTTGTCATCAAGATAGTATTTATATATAAATATGTTGACAAAGTTCACTAGAAAAAGCTATACAAAGGGAATAACACAATGTATTGTTATAGTGCCTTGATCCAAGTATGCCTGAAGTCCTCCTTGCCACAAAAATTCCAGTTCAAATACATGTCTCGCTTCCTATTTTTTATTTTTATTGAAACCAGTGTGAGTCAGCTCCTGCCATTCAAATCCACAGGAAGTCCTGGAAACACATTTGTTGACACAAGTCTTCCTCCTCCAATCTGATGCCTACTCGAGCATCACACAACCACACTGGAAGGAAACATAACAGACATCAAAGCCACAGGAGAGCTTAGAGATTCTCATTTTCACCTCTTTGCTGGAAAGTCTAGGGAGACGGTGGCCTGGGCGAATGGCTTGGCACTGCAGGTGCACTTCACCATTGGTGCTCACGACAAGACACTTCGTAGGTATGGAAAACCTCATTTTCCAGTTGAGGATACTGAGTTTCAGGGAAGGATGGTGACCGGCCTAGGTCTCACAAGCATAGGAACCCAGCCTTTTTATCCTCAAGGAAGGTCAGGTCACATTGAGGCCTGCTGGTGGGGCAGGTGAGAACTGGGACTTGAATATCTGCTTATCCCTCGACTGCTGCTGTTTGAGTTGGTTGTTATGCCTGGTGCATTGGGCCCATGTCAACCTGGAACACCTGATCCAGGAAGCCCAGATGGGTGCCCACTTGGCACTGGGCTTATAGCACCAGCAGAGTCCTCTGGGTCACCTGTGTCCATCTCCTCTGTTTCCCCTCCTGCATCTCAGTAGGAACCTGATGAACTCACCTAGGACAAAGTACAAGTAGGCAAGAGGCTTGAGGAGCTAGCCTTCCTCACAGTAACTGTGGTCCCACCATCAGAGCACAGAGCAGGGAGAAGGTAGCAGCCCAGGTGCCCAAGCCTGGTGCTGGGACATGGAGGACCCCATCCAGCAGAGCCTTGGATTCATCAGCAGACCACCCTTCACACTGTCTGAGCCCGGTTTATACACATCTGAGGTCCCTCTTCCCCTGGTTGTGGGCACAGAGCTGAGGGATGTGAGGAAAATCTTGTGGAGAAAATTTTTCTCACCTCAAGACTGCAACTCATGGGGTGGGGACAATGTAATGAACTCAGACCTGGAGTTGGCCCCAGGCTTCCACTGCCTCATTGTAAAATGGGTAAATGACCTGGTACCTGGATCCCCATGGCAAATGGAAATTAAAAGGGTACCAAGGGGATGGTGGTCAGACCTCAGTTCTGGATTCAGGCAGACTGCTTTCTAATCCTCTCTTTCCCTGTTGCTGGCTTGTGGCCTGGACAAGGGACTTCATCTCCCTGAACCTCAGGTCCCAGGTGTGTAGAATGAGACTAAGTATGGGAGTCTCCTCCCAGGTGTGCTGTGAGGATGTGGAGGGATAGTGTGTGGAGGCTCCTAATGCATGATTACAACAGTGATGATGATATTATAATTACTGCTGGTGTCTGGTCACTTCACTCCCCTCCACCTCAGGTGTCCCAGCTGTACATGACCCCACTGCACAGGGTTATGGAGAGGACGAAGGGAGGAGATTAAGCATCCAATATGCTTTATGCTTAATCAATGGAAACCAGATTTCTTATTTTGTGCACTATAAAGACCACATGACCTAGATGGGCTCAGACTTCCGGTACACCTGTGTCTACAAATTCTGGCTCCCTGGTGACTAGTGTATAAGCTTTGGGAGGTGCAGTTCCTCACTAAGCCTCAGCTTCCTGTCAGGACCATGTTACAGATTCCAAGAAATATGATGTGAAGTACAAGTACACCTCATTAATTGTAGGAACTGCATGGAGCTTTCTGCAGAGAAGCCCTCTGAGGCACTCCTGGGCTTGGAGGGCTGGATTGATTAGTGATGTCTGCCCCAGNAAATGGAAATTAAAAGGGTACCAAGGGGATGGTGGTCAGACCTCAGTTCTGGATTCAGGCAGACTGCTTTCTAATCCTCTCTTTCCCTGTTGCTGGCTTGTGGCCTGGACAAGGGACTTCATCTCCCTGAACCTCAGGTCCCAGGTGTGTAGAATGAGACTAAGTATGGGAGTCTCCTCCCAGGTGTGCTGTGAGGATGTGGAGGGATAGTGTGTGGAGGCTCCTAATGCATGATTACAACAGTGATGATGATATTATAATTACTGCTGGTGTCTGGTCACTTCACTCCCCTCCACCTCAGGTGTCCCAGCTGTACATGACCCCACTGCACAGGGTTATGGAGAGGACGAAGGGAGGAGATTAAGCATCCAATATGCTTTATGCTTAATCAATGGAAACCAGATTTCTTATTTTGTGCACTATAAAGACCACATGACCTAGATGGGCTCAGACTTCCGGTACACCTGTGTCTACAAATTCTGGCTCCCTGGTGACTAGTGTATAAGCTTTGGGAGGTGCAGTTCCTCACTAAGCCTCAGCTTCCTGTCAGGACCATGTTACAGATTCCAAGAAATATGATGTGAAGTACAAGTACACCTCATTAATTGTAGGAACTGCATGGAGCTTTCTGCAGAGAAGCCCTCCCAGGCACTCCTGGGCTTGGAGGGCTGGATTGATTAGTGATGTCTGCCCCAGATTCAGGAGGGGAGAGTGGAATGACTGCATGTTCACCAGATCAGGACCAGGTCATCTCTAATGGATGATGGGGGCATGGACACCACAGGTTCACGGAGGTTGGGACTCTGGGACCTGCCTAGTGCTGTGGGGTGGAGGAGGGACACTGATCTGGGTTCCAGGCTTGGCTCAGTTTATAACCTGTTTTGTGACTCTGAGGAGAACTTTCATTTTCTCCAGGGTCTCCATTTCCTCTAACTACAAAATGAATAGAGGCTCCCTGCTACACAGCTGACCCCTTGGTGTTCTGAGAGGTAGTCAGGAATGTCTGGGGGCTACTTGCTACATTCCCACCAGCTGGAGCAACATACGTAGGGGAGAAATCTCGGGCCAGCGCCACCCACACCCTTAGCCACTACACATACCTGTGGCCAGAAAGAAGGTGGGGTCGGGGTTCTAATGCAGCAGAAGCGCCCCGTGTCTGGGGAGAGGCAGATGTGCACAGAAAGTACTTGGAAACAGAGCAACGTGCTCTCCCTCAGGGTCACCCAGGGGCGGGGTCCCCGATCTGTGTGCTATAGTAACAGTGACAGCAACATGCCAGGGAGCGTGTGTTCATCAGCTACGATCACGGGGCATTGTTATGACACAGGAGACACGTCAGGGAACAAAACAGACGAGACCCCTGCCTCGTGGGGCTCCCTCTCCAGTGGAGAGAAGAAAGCTAATCTTCAGGGACCGCGTGTCCAGATTTATACATGTTAACTGTGTACCCTTCAGGCCAGTTCAGTGACGTAGGTACACCCATTTGCCCTATTTACAGGTGAGTAAACTGAGTCTCGAAGAGGGGAAGATCATAAGGCTAGTAAGTGGCAGCACTCTGATTTGCTCACAGCCTCATCATACTTTCAAGAACTGCACACACTGCCCCTTGTCTCCCTCCCTATTTTCCAGGGCTCCTGAATGCTGCCTTAGGTCACCCCTCACTACTATGTATTGCAGTTATAGTAATTGGGATGACCTCTATTATTCATGGAGCACCTTCCTCAGCCAGGGCTGGGTTGGGCTCTCTACTGACATTTCCTTATTTAGTGCCTCCAGCAGCTCTTCCTAAGGTAGAGGATATTCTCCTGCTCGTTTTCATGGTTGAAAGCAAACAAAACAGGGCTCAGAGAGTTTATGACATTTACCTGCTGTCATACCACCAACAAGGAAAACTTCTGGGATGTACACCCAAGGATGACCAAAGAGCAAGCTTATTGTACTGTTACAAATAAAACACACGGATTACTGGATGGATACATTTTAATTAATCAGCATTAAAAATGCTTATGCAAGCTCTAATAAATATTTATTGAAAATCTGCTTTCTGTCATGGCCTGGGCATGAAGCCTGTGGTTTTGGCTTCAGAGAGGGGGCAGTTATCACTGTGCTCATGGAGTTGGTGGAATTCATGCTCAAAGCAAGAGGGTGGGGCGCCCAGGCAGGTGGGAATGTAGCAAGTATCCCTTAGATGTTCCTGACCACCTCTCAGAGCCCCAAGGCGTCAGCCATGTTTCAGCCCCAAGGAATCAGCCCAATTCATTTTGTAGTCAGAGGCAACAGAGACCTTGGGAGAAAATGAACGTGTTACTCAGAGTCACAAAGCAGGTTATTTGCTGGCCAAGACTGGAACCTAGATAAGGGTCTTCATCTCCTTCTCCCAGCACCAGGCAGGTCCCAGAGTCCCACCCTGCATGAACATGTGGTGTTTGTGTGCCCATTGCTGGCTAAAGAGCCTCTTGGATATGACCTGGGCCAACAGCGGCAAACACACAGTGCCTCCACTCTCCCCTCCTGAACTTGTGGCAGACATCACTAATCAACCCTTCCCACCAAGTCCAGGAGCTGCCAATGAGGGCTTCTTAACATAAAGCCCCATCCAATCCCTCTATGCAATCAGATCGTATTTGAGACCATAGTACTGTCTCCGCTGTCTTAGCCCCAGAAAGGAAACTTAGGCTTATGAGGAAGCACATCTGCCAAGGGCTATACACAATCACCCAAGGGAGCCAGAATTTGCGGAGACTGCTATACTGGAGACCTGAGCCCATTTTATCTCATTCAGTCTTTATTGCACACAAAAATAAGAAATGCAGTCAGTGACGTTGCTCATTCGTGTCTGACTCTTTTTGATCCCATGTACTGTAGCCTACCAGGCCCCTCCATCCATGGAATTTTCCAGGCAAGAGTACTGGAGTGGGTTGCCATTTCCTTCTCCAGAGGATCTCCCCGACCCGGGGATCAAACCCAGGTCCCCTACATTGTAGGCAGAAGCTTTACCATCTGAGCTACCAGGGAAGCCCAAGAAATTCAGTAGCCATAGCTTAAGATTAAGCGTATTGACTGCTTTATTTTCTCACCTAGTCTTCTCTATAACCCTCTGGGTNCGACCCGGGGATCAAACCCAGGTCCCCTACATTGTAGGCAGAAGCTTTACCATCTGAGCTACCAGGGAAGCCCAAGAAATTCAGTAGCCATAGCTTAAGATTAAGCGTATTGACTGCTTTATTTTCTCACCTAGTCTTCTCTATAACCCTCTGGGTTAGACCGCATATACATGGGAGACCTGAGGTAAAGGGGAGTGAAATGGCCTGACAATAGAAACAACTGACATCATCATTTCATCATTGATGTTACTGCATATCAGGGACCTACTTCATGCTCAGCCCTTCATACACATTATCCCACCACATCCTCACCACACACCTGGAGCAGAATCCCATCTTTAGACCCATTTCACACACAGGGGACCTGAGGCTCAGGGAGATGAAGCTCCTTGTCCAGGCTGCAGAGCCAGTAATAGGNGCTTGGAGAATTTTGAGCATTACTTTACTAGCGTGTGAGATGAGTGCAATTGTGCGGTAGTTTGAGCATTCTTTGGCATTGCCCTTCTTTGGGATTGGAATGAAAACTGACCTTTTCCAGTCCTGTGGCCACTGCTGAGTTTTCCAAATGTGCTGGCATATTGAGTGCAGCACTTTCACAGCATCATCTTTCAGGATCTGAAACAGCTCAACTGGAATTAATTAGCCCTTGAATATTTCACCTATTTTTGGTGAAATATTGTCACTTGTTGTCCCGGTAGAAATCGTAAAAAGTGGAGGCAGTGGTAGATATGCTTACATTTCCCATGGTCTGCTCCTATTTTCTGCAATACAATATGAGTTTTTGGTAACAATTGGTAATAACACAAGAGTCAGTATTTCCTAGATGTTTTACCCTTGTACAAACTGGCACTTTACAATTTAAAAACATTTATTCAAGATTCTATGTAAACTTTTCATTTAAAGAACTATGACTGCATTTTGCATGTGTAGTTAAATATTTGTTGTTTCTTCCTTTGGTGTTCTTCTCTCTCAGCAGAGCAAATGCCACAAAATCACATTTGTCTTACCCACATCTTTGCGTATACATCTATTTTTAATCTTTCTTGCAGAGATGAGTTTGAGCAAGCTCCGGGAGTTGGTGATGGATAGGGAAGCTTGGCATATTGCAGTCCATGGGGTCACAAAGAATCAGACACGACTGAGTGACTGAACTGAATGGGATGACTTAACTAGATAGAAAAGGTTAAAAAAAAAAAAAAAAAGGAAGGATAAAAACAGAAAAACAACTGAAAAAATGAGTCAGCACTAGTAATAAAAAGAGAGAGAAATATTGGTCAAGACATGAATGGCTGAAGAAAAGGAATCTCTTCTTTGACTGTTGGTATCTACAGCAAAAAATCTGTTTCTCATACATTTCACCAGATCTCAAACCCAGCAGTATTTATGATGGGCATTTAATATGTGTCCTTAGAGAGTAAATGGGGTAACAGATGGAGTGTGTTTCCAAATGTGGCCATCACTGTGCTTCAGACTCTTTTCTGTGCCAAGTTGGTGGCACACTGCTGCAGCCAATGCTTACATGCAGGTCATTTTGAGAATTAACCCCAAGTCATCACTGACTCTAATCTCAGAAGTTTTCTTGGGTGGTACAATGGGAAAAAGCAACGGCTTTTAAATCAGAGTTTGCCAGCTTGGACAACTGACTTGGACTTGGAGCTACAGTTTTCCAGAAAGTAAACTAGAACCCCTAATTGTTGTTGTCAGTTGCTCAGCCATGTCTGATTCTTTGCAATCCTATGAATTGTAGCCCACCAGGCTCCTCTGTGCATGGGATTTCCTAGGCAAGAATACTGGAGCAGCCTGCCATTTCCTTCTCAAGTGGATATTCCCAACTCAGGGAACCAACCAAATCTCCTGCATTGGCAAGTGGATTCTTTATTGCTGAGCTATTGGGAAAGCCCATCAGTCCTAATTGCATACCCAGTGAAAAAATTACATGAGATATTATTTGTATGTTCCTTAGCAAATGCCTAGCGCCTAAGAACTCATTTTCTTTATGTTACACATGATCTCTTTAAAGTTATGTTAAAAATAATTTGTTTAAATAGATGAGAAATTAAACACTTTCTAGTGAAAAGAAGAAGTGGTACTTCATGTCCCAGGATTTTGCTAAATTCTCCATTTGGTGCTTGGTAAGGGTTTTAAGCAGACTTCTTGAATCCTTTGTAATTGTTGTTTAGCTTCCTCTGGAAAATGCAGGAGAAGCTGAATTGGTGACAGTATAGCAAACACTTGGAAATCTAGGTGGGGATGTCAAGTTTTCAGCCTGAAGATTGAAGATGGCCCATCATCTGTGGCTATTTGTTGAGATGAAGACCTGGGAATAGCTTTCATGAATAATTAAGCTTTAAATAACAATGAGAAAGACCCTTCCTTAGGCTCCAGGCCAGCCAGACTTGGTAAACCTGAACTTTCAGTCCCCTTGCCTACTATCTCCACTGGAAACCATAGGGACGACCATGCCTCCTGAACAATGTTTAATTTACAAGATAACTCTTGGAGTCAAGGTGATATAATGCTTTGAACCTTAATAAATATGAAGCATGTGGAAGTCACTTGTGCCTCAATTTAAATACAAATCCTGAACATTATCTCTATACTGATGACTAGGTGTGCTTCTTTTGTGTATTTGTTTTTACAAAGAATAATACACACTTGGTTTTAAACTACATGCTAGGAGAAAAATTCTTGAAGGAGAATTGCTCTGGACCCTATGTTTTGTCTTCATATCATGATGTAATTTTTAAAAAGTCAAAATTACTTTCTTTGAGATTTATGTACCCAAGTAACTTAGTCCATTTTAAAATTCTTTTTCTGCCCTCCTCTGTGTTTGAATTTTTTTATTTCTTTTCATTGTGACTGTGTGTACCAGACTCAGCTCAGGCAGTATGACATTGACAAGTCAGAAATCATATCAAAGGGAAAGAGAGTAGACATTCTGAGATGGGTTAGCCAGGCTCTCTTCCATTGCTGTATTCACATTGCTTTCTTTGGTTGAGTTTTTCTCTGTCCTTTCAGGAATCATCCTATTAGTAAATATTTTAACAAATGTGCATTCATTTTGAACCTGGCAATAGTCCTGATTAGAGATGTTGCAAAATAACCATTCAGCTCAGCATGGCCCTAAAGACTCAGAGTTTCCAGGATGAATCAGGACAGACATAGCATAGACTGATGAACATTTTTAACCTTTAATCTGGGAGTGGGGAGAGAAGAGACACTGTGAATTGACAAACACCCGTTCTACCAACCTTGATTTTACTTCTGTGGCTTTTTCCATGTGCTAGTTTCTTTTAAAATTATAAAGCTGCAAAGCTTCTATATCTATCCCAGCCCCTGATTTAATGTTCCCAACTTGGGGACAGAAGCAGCCCATGCTGTCTAAAGCCTCTTCAACCAAGAGCAGTTTCCTACAGCACCATCTATTCATGACCCATCTAAATTTAACTCCTATGTAAGGGATTTTACATTTATTCAAGGTGGTCTACAAGTATGTTAAATTTTAGTATAAAAAGGAAAAATTAAAATGCAAAGAAAGGTACTTTAGAGAAACTCTCTGAATATCCTTAAAGTATATTTGAAAGTTGGTCAATTGAAAAAGATCCCCATCAGGATAGAAAACAGTACTGTCTTTGGAAAATCTTTGGATTTTACACATATTAGACTCATTTGGTTAAAAGTGTAGAATTAAGTCTGAAGTGGATGTGTCATGAGAGAGGGGCTATGGGAAGGCAGCAGGAGTCAGAGGGAGCAAATTCCAGAGTGTGGAGGGAAGCATATGGAGGTAAAGACAGGGATACTTCTTCCCTTTCCTTGGAAAAGAAAGAGGAAAAGGCAGTGAAGAATACACAATGGAGTATTAGCCATTAAAAAGAATAAGTTTGAATCAGTTCTAATGAGATGGATGAAACTGGAGCCTATCATACAGAGTGAAGTAAGCCAGAAAGAAAAACACCAATACAGTATACTGACACATATATATGGAATTTAGAAAGATAGTAATGATGACCCTGTATGTGAGACAACAAAAGAGACACAGACATACAGAACGGACTTTTGGCCTCTGAGGGAGAGGGAGAGGGTGGGATGATTTGGGAGAATGGCATTGAAGCATGNGGAGGGTGATCTGCTGACGGGCCCAAGGCTCTGGTGGACAGGGTTCTCCATGACCCAGGCTTAGGCTTGGGCACCTGCCCTGTGCTTTGATGGTGGGAACAGAGTCAGGTGAGGAAGGCTAACTCCTGAAACCTCTGGACATGCCCCTACATTTCCTGGCTGCTATCATGTCCAGGACAGGGTTCCAGGTTTCTACCGAGATGCAGGTGGGCAAATGGAGGAGGCGACCCTGGGTGACTAGCGGGTGCTCCCAACCTAATGCCAAGTGGGCATGCATTTGCACTTCCTGGACTGTGTTCCGGGTTGACAGGGGCCCAATGCACCAGGCATTATAACCAACTCAAACAGCAGAGGTCGAAGAATAAACAGGGTATTCAAGTCCAAGGACTCTCTTGCCCCACCAGCTGGCCTCAAGGTGATCTGAGTGAAATGTCCTTCCCTGGGGACCCAAACATTGGGCCCTGTCCTTGTGAGAACTGGGCCAGTCACCTCCTTTCCCTAAACCTCTGTCTCCTCAACTGGAAACTGGGGCTTTCTGAACCTCCTCACAGAGCTGTCCTGAGCACCAGTTGGGAAAGTGGACCTGCAGTGCCAAGCCCAGGCCTTGGCACTCACCTGCCCCTACTGGGAGCTGGGCATCGTGGCTGATGAATGCCACTCACCGCTGCCCCCAGAGGACAAAAGAGAAGCTGGCTTTGTCCTGGGTGTGGTCCGTGATGAGACACTACCCAGCACCAGCCAGTGTGACCCCAGGAGGCCACGGCCAGGTGGATGTGGATCTTGGGAGGACAGGCCGGTGAGAAAAGGAAAGAGGCAGGAAACCTGAGGGACCCGTATCCCCATGGGGCAGCCAGACTCAGGGAGGAAAAAGAGCTGGGAGCAAGGGTCATACAAACGTGCCACAGTGATCTTCGAATGAGAGACCAAGGAAATTTCAAATCATGGCTCACAGTCACACCAAGTCACACAGGATGTTACCAGTCATCTGGTCAAATTCCCAAGCATCTCTAAGGATGGGACCCTCACCAACTTATCAGAGAGTGGACGGCCTTATCAGATGCCACAGAGATGCTTGGAGCACTCTAGAGCCAGCTCAGGGTCTTGGGACCCACAGGAGAGGAAAGCCCTAGAGGAAAGGGTGGTAACAGCTTGCTGAGGGCAGAGAAGAAGGGGAAAGGCAAATGATAATGATCTGCTGTGACAGAAGCCAGCAAGAAGCTGAGCTCGGGGAAGATAGGGAGGGACCACCTCGGGTGAGCCGTCACGGAGGCTGCGAGGTGATGTCGAGAGCCAGGGACAGCTAAGCAGGCGAGTTCTGGGAAAAGGGAACAGTCTGTGTGGAGGTCAAAGGCAGCAAAGGGCTGACATCTTTCTGGAACAGCAGGAATTCAGTAGGGCCATGGAGGGAGAGGCAGATGAGTTTGGGGTGGCCGTGAACAGCACCACAAGGCCACGATAAGGATGTTTTGAAGCTGAGTGCGTCAACCTCTGGCCACTGCACTGAGTGTAGAGGGGCTGGGGGCAAGTGTGCATAGGAATCCCGCATACATGAGGGTATATATGGAGGCAGATTTTGTTCACTCACAGGAGTAAATCTACTGACTAAACGGAGTAGGTAGACAGGGGTGGGTGGTCCTGAACTGAAAACATTTGCCCTAAAGCTAAATCCACTGTGAGGGATTTTATGGAGAGCACTCAAACATAAGAGAAGGTTTGGGAAGCATGACCTCACTGGTCACTGACCCTGACTCTGTGGGCCACAGTTCTAGCCCCATCTTTGTCCCTGTCTTACTGGGGGACCTCAAGCTGATTTCCAAATACCGATAGAATTAGTATCAGTAATTTCCCTCTGAGGCTACGTTTCCAAATCCTGATGGACTGAAGCTGGATGATCACTATGTGTCCTTCTACCAGAACAGTCTCCACTTCATCCATTCTGGGTCTTCATCCCAGCCTCCACTTACAATGGCTGCCGTCTTGGCAGCATGAGAACCTGCTCTTAGTCTTGGCACAAAGTCCTCTCCATATCCACTTATTCCAATTCAATCATCTTGGGTGACCTTTGCTTCGGAAGTCTCTCTGTATTCACTCTGGACAGGGGTTATTTTCATTGGAGTCTCCTTGGACGGCTCTGGACACAGGGCTTGTTTCCGGGGGCAGCATCCCACCCACTGCCATCCAGGAGATATAAGGGCCTCAGCACCCAGCGGAATTCAGGAGGCTGTGTAGGCGAGCAAGGACTCGTAAGTATTTTCCTCTAAACCTGTGAATAGTGGGCTTTCTACCTAATGTCACCCCACCTAAGGCCTTCAGAAGGCTTTGGGGGCTGGAGGCAGAGGGATCGGTCTAACTCAATTATCTTGACTAGCATAAATTGAGAAATGGATTCAACTAGGAGAAGTGCCACACTGACATGAAAAGCTGGCTCATGATGTGGTGCCCAAGTATGTGTTCATATTTTTATTCAGCAAACTTTTATTTTGTTGTACTGAGCGAGGAGCAGGGTTTTTACTATGTGTAATGAATTCAATAGCGAGATACCTCACAATCCCTCCTCTTAGGGGTGCACAGCTTGATGGGAAAGGCAGCCAAGTCTTCCCTAACTGGTACCCAGGACTGTGGTCATACAATGAAGGCAGCAAGATGGTGGAGTGGGGCTCCCTAACCTAGACTCTGGGGAGAGTTTAGAGTGATCTTCCTAGAGGACATGAAATCTTACTGAGTTTGCAGAGTCAATAGGAAGTGACTCAGGTAAAAATGAAAAGAAGAGAGACATGTTCCAGGCAGAGAAGCCAGCATGTGGTAAAGAGCTCTGACCTGGAGTCAGGCATCATTTTTCAAATAGTAGCTCTTTCATTCACTAGTTGTTTATCTCTGGGCAAGTTGCTCTAACTTCTTGACCTGGGCTGCCCATCTGTGAGAGAGGAAATAACCCAAGCACTGTTGAGTGTAAGAGTCACAGGTGCTCATCCAAGATCCCGTTCCCCTGTAGATAATTCTTACTCTTGTTCCTCCCATGACTGTCCAGGTGTCAGGACAAGATGTTTCAACTTTGGAAATTTGTTCTCTTGTGCGGCCTGCTTGCTGGGACCTCGGCATCTCTTCTTGACATTCGTGGCAAGGATGTTCTGGGGAAGCTGATATCTGGTCTTGAGAGAAGACTTGGCACCTTTGACAACACACTTGAAAGTGAGTTAACCACAGGGATGGTCGGTGGCACCTAGGCGCTTCCTGCTAAGTACTATGCCTGTACTACGAAAGGCTGCAGCCGGGGCTCTCTTTATGGGTTGTTTACTAAGAGGGATGACTAATTGGTTCCTGGGTCATCGTTTATTATTTTTCTAGAAACAAGCAAAGATTAACTGAATATCACTTTACATCTTCAGTTCAGTTCAGTTCAGTCGCTCAGTCGTGTCTGACTCTTTGCGACCCCATGAACTGCAGCATGCCAGGCCTCCCTGTCCATCACCAACTCCCGGAGTTTACATAAACTCATGTCCATTGAGTCGGTGATGTCATCTTCTATCGTGGTAAACTTTTCTAATATTTTTGGAGGAGGAATTCCTAAAAGTGACATTTCAAAAGTTCAAAACTATGCATATTTTAAATTACAGCAGATATTGACAAATAATGATACTCTATGCTAACATTTTCTCCAATAGCCTATGAGATTACCTTTTTTGCTACTTGCCTGACAGCACTGGTTTGAACAACTGAATTTTTTGCCAGTCTCACAGATGAAAGGTTATAATTCATGTCATTTAACTTTTCTCTAATTCTGAAAGAATTCATTCGTTTTTTTCATATTTTCATACTTATGGCTAATTACTTAAATATTTTATTTGTAGCATATTCTATCACTGGGCCATTCAATTTACTTAGTACTTTGTATTAACTAATTGGAAAAGGATTCCTACCTAGCCTAGGTAGCTTTAAAATTACCTACCTTTCTAGTTAATCACATTTCCTTGTAATTCTGATTTCTTGAAAGAACTTGGCCTTCTTTCCAATTTCTGGAAACATTCCCAGCACCTTGACAAACAAGCTTTATAGGAGAAATTATCTTCTGTATATGACTTCCTTTCAAACCTTGCCAGGGCTTGGGCAAATGTCAAAGATATAGGAGGGACCCACTTTCCAGTTTCAGTGCTGATAAAACTGAGCTCAGAAGCAGAAGTGTCTGGATTATCTATAGAACCAGACGGAGTTTCCATCTCTGTTTCCATCATTATAATTAGGTAGATATTGTCCATTGCAGAGCCAAGTTGGAGTACTCTGATTACATATCTCTTCCTGTAGCCTTTTGTGTATTTTTTTGAGCTGGTTGTTGCCTTCCTGTTTCTCATTTGGATTCTTTTCTACACGTATATTCTGAACTCTGAACTGTGCCATTCTACATCTGCCATGCCACTTCCTCTATCAAATCCCTCTTTTCTCTGAAGACCCTCTGTTAGGACTCTCTGTCCTCCTGCTCCTGAATGGATCACTGCTTTCTAGGCCTGCTATCCAGGACTCCTACTTGCCACTTTAATAATTTGGAGCCATGTTTTTTCTTTGATTCTACATTTTCCATTTCTTATTTTATTCTCAGTTTATTCTGTTTGTATGAGCATCTCCCTAATCTTTACTACTAGAAGCTGATGTGCAATCAATATCTATTGCCTGCTCAGTGGACTGATTGCTTTGTTGAAATGATGAGCATATATTAGCATGATATTACCATGATATTAGCATGATACTAGGAACAAGGTCTCCCAGCTGCGTGACTTTGGTCCATTTCTTAATCTTTTGATCCTTTATTTCCTCATCTGAAAGTGCAGATAATAGTAATATCTATTTTATGGAGGTGTTATAAGATGAAATAACATAGGCAAGTAGTCTCATTTAGTGCCTGTTGCCTAAGAGCTGCTTCTTAAGTTGTGTACTACACTAAATGGAGATTGTCTTTGCAGCTATCTTTCAGAATTTGAAGACTGAATTGGAAACCAGGTGTTTGGACAAGGTTGTGGAGGAGACCCAGCAAACTGAGAATTCATTGGAACAATTCATTTCTAGAATTTTTCAAGGAGTGAACAGGCTTACAGGGTGAGTTGATGCTTCATGTTGGGGATTTGTGTTCCCAGAAAAGAGAATACATATCTCTGGGGAGATAAGTTAAATATAAAAGAAAGAAAGATGAATAAACCTTATGTGTTCTTGCAGAACAGAAGCGGTCTGAGGCCAGCTCTGCCAGAGCCTGGGGAAATTAGTCAGGGCTGCAGGGCCTGTGAGCATCTCATGGACCTGGACCCTCCTATTCTGTGATTTCAGAGTCAGGATGAAGGTTCTCTTCTCTCTCACCTCTATCTATTTGCTGATGCCTAAAGTCCCTTGTCTAAGGAATCAGACATTTCTTCTCTGAATATAGCTGAGTATAAAAGTCTGAATGACCTCAGGAGAGAGAAAACTAAAATTCACACCACATAGGTGGCTCCACACATAACGTCTTGGAGTCAGGCAGTTCTTGGTTCAAAATCTGTCTCTGCATAAAAAGAATGAAATAAGGCTGTCTGCAGCAACAAAAAGATGGACATAGAGGTTATCATACTAAATGAAGTAAGTCAGACAGAGGAGAAACAAATACCATATGATACCACTTATATATGGAATCTAAAATATGATACAAAAGATCATATATAAAACAGACTCATGAACATAAAAACAAATTCATGGTTACCAGAAGGGAAAGCAATGTGGGGGAGAAATTAGGAGTTTTGCATTAACATATGCTAAGTTGCTTCAGTCATGTCTAACTCTTTATGATCCTATGGTCCATAGCCCGCCAGGTTCCTCTGTCCATGGGATTGTGCAGGCAACAATACTGGAATGGGCTGCCATTTCCTGCTCCAGGCATTAACATATACACACTGCTGTATATATGGGGTCTCACAGAGTCAGACACGACTGAAGCGACTTAGTAGCAGCAGCATATATACAATAAACAACCAACAAGGACCTACTATATAGCACAGGGAACCATACTCAGCATTTTGTAATAACCTATAAGGGAAAGGAATCTGAAATAAAATTACCTCTATAATTATATATATCTATATCTGAATCACTCTGCTGTCCACCTGAAACTAACACAACGTTATAAAGCAACTATATGTCAATTAAATAAAAATTCTGGCTCTGCCTCATATTCACTCTTGGCATTGTGAGTGAAATCACAGCCATTTGATCCTCAGTCTGCCATGACATCCAGTGGAAAGAATCCAACCTCTGAGCAGGGCTCTCGTGAAGACCAAAGCAGGCAAGGTCCATGAGGCTCAAAACTCAGCACAACACTGGCAGAGAAAAGCCCAGCAAAGGTGGTCAGCAGGATGACAAGGGCAAACTGTGGTTTCTACACAGGTTGAGAATCAGGAATGTCCAAGTCCCAGATATCACATTCGAAGCGACTTCTGACAACAGCGCTGACGTGAAGATCCCCATCACTGCTGATGTCGCCATGAACCTGTGAGTAGCCTAGGAATCTAAGGGTTGGGAGAGGCAGTGAGGTATGGCCAATAGGTCTCCAGTCTGGAATCAGGCACTTTTCCACCCTGTTGCCTTGATCTCCCAATCAGTAAAATAAGGAGGCCTTTGCAACTCCTAAATCTTAACCTTTAAATTGTTCTAAGAAACATTGCCCAGAACGAAATCTTAAAAAAAAAAAAAAAAAAAATCCTCCGTGAAATATATTTCCAAAATCATAAAATTTAATCTAATGATAAAAGTTGAAAATTTGAGAAGACATGAACATTTTTAACCCTTTGGCAAAGTTTCCTCCAGCATCATTTTGTCTCTCAAGATTCTCTCTAAGTAGCTGTGACCAGTATGGGCCATATAGTAGTGTACAGGTCGTAATGAGGGGCATGAGAAAATTATATGGAAACTGTAATTTCTAAGTATTTTAATTACTTTATAAATAGAAAGAGAAAAGAAAATGCAGATGTGTAGATGAGTCTTTATAAATTAAGTGTATGATGATTTCATCATTGAACTATCGTATGAGATCTTGGAATAACTACTTAACCTCTCTATACCAAATGTTTCCTCATGCTGAAAGTAGAGATAATGATAGTGTTTTCCCCTCATGGTACTGCTGTCAAGATTAAAAGGCTTAATCCAGGGGAAATAGTTTTGTGAGATACTAACACAGGGTTTGTGCTCAAGAAATGTAAACTGTTATTTTTTACTTTATTTATTGGTGTGATACTGTCTAGAAATTTCATACGAGCCAAACCCATGTGGCCAGGAGAAGTAATGCCTGATGTAAGAATGCAGGTTCTATAAAAAATTTATACACTATTGACTTTATCCATAGACATCCCATGCAATGGCCATCTAGAGAGAGACTCATGTGGGCAACATGAAGAGACTTCTCCACCTCTGTTCACTGTGAATCTTATTCCCTGTAGACCTCTGTTGGGTGAGATTGTCGACCTGGACCTCAAATTGGACCTTCAAACTAGTGTCAGCATTGAAACGGATGCTGAGACTGGTGACTCCAAGGTGGTCGTGGGAGAATGCCCCAACAACCCAGAAAGCATCTCACTCACAGTGCTGCGCAGGTGAGGCTCATACGGAATTCCAGAGGAGCTAGGAGCCATAATTTCAGCTCTATTTCTAACCTTGGAAGGAGCAGAATATGGTTTAAAAAAAGAGGAGAGAGTTCAGACTCTGGAGTCAAGTTATCTTTGCCACTCACTTGGGTCTCTGTAATCAATTTAGCCTATAGAAGCTTTAGCTATCATATCTGTATACTAAGGTTGGTAATATTACCTAACTCATAGGCTACTATGTTGACCAAACAAGAAAATGCAAGTGTTTAGCATACTCAGAGAATATTTGGCCAAGCACATACTAAGCTTTCAGTAATAATAATATCCATTCCTGATTTTCTGTCTCTTGGTTCTTCCCATTACTAAGACAGGAGTGTCGACCTCTCAAACCATTTCTGTGAATTTGTGTATTTCATCTTTCAGCTTTGTTTGTTTTTGCTTCATGGTTTTTGATACTCTGTTGCATGTACATTTAGCATTGTTACATCTACTTGAAGAACTGACCTTTCTCTTATTATAGACTGTCCCTCAATAAATAATAATGATAATAACAATGATAATATACTGTGTTTACCTCCTTGCCTCTAGTTAAGAGTGGGCAAGAAGAGCAATCTCTCCCATGGGCTCTAATTTCAGACTGTCCTAATCATCTTCCACTCAATGAAAGATTCCCAAAATGAGACATTGAAAAATTAATTCTCTCCACTTAAATCACTGAACTCCAGGAACCCACAAAATCTAGATCTTAAACTGTGTGCTTGAAAGAGCAGGCTTAGACCAGGGGTGAGGGTAGAGAGAAGAAGGCTTCCTGGTCCTGGCAGGGAGAGGAGGAGTGGTCTGGAAGCTGAAGACAGGGCAGGTTGGCCTTGGCAGGTATCAAGGCTGAGCCATGAGTAGAGGTCAGTCCATCCTGCTGCAAGAAGGGATCTGATCACAGATTGCCTAGAAACCCTCCAAAACCAAAGATAGGCTCTGCAGCCTACCATCACTTGGAAAGACTGTAAGTCCAAATGCCTGAGCTCTGCTGGACACTGCCCAGCCTCTAGCGCCAAGGAAATCATCCAGCCTTCTGGGTCTCAGTGACCGTATCTCTGAAATGGCATCCCACTCTGCTGCTCCAAACCCTCAGGGGGCCTGTGTCCCCACTTTGGGTAGAATCTCAGGCCCTCCCAGGACCATTTAGGCTCTGCCTGATCGGGGTCCACCCTCATATCACTGCGCTCTCCTCCTTGCCCACTCTGCCCTAAACACGCTAGCTTTTGCTCTGAGTCTCAGAAAAACTCCTTCCACTCAATACCTCTGATGGGCTGCTCTGGCACCTAGAACCCCTATCCCCCATCCCATCTCAATGTACATCTCACCCTTCAGGGTCTAAAACAAGGCTCCTCCTATTTTCTCTTTCCAGATCTCCTCTCCCCCTTCTGAATACCTGTCACAAGCTGCCATTATATATTCAATCGTATGTTTACTTCACTTATTCTTACAGCCAAAACTGTGTGGATCAGCTGATCCATGCTAGGCAGCCGGCATTCTGAGCTCTGAGGAATTTGTTGGTGACTGCAGGCAAGGAGCTTGTTCTCGTGAAGCTTAGTCTCTTGAGGGGAGGGCAGACAGGCAAGCATTCAGTACAGCAACAAAGGTCTCACACAGGGAATTTCAGATGGCAAAGATACCTGAGTAGTGCAGCACACTTATCAGAATGCTATAGTACAAAGTGTTGCAAAGTCCTTCCTTAGGGAATCAGTCAGGGAGGGCTGCCCTGAGGTGGTGAGAGGAATGCTGAGAGCTGAAGGTAGGAAGGAGCCAGCCTTAGGGAAGCTTGTTTAATATGGGGTTGGCCAAAAACCTTATATGGGGTTTTCCACAAGGTGTTATAGGAAACTCAGAACGAGCATTGTGGCCTCAAATATGTAGGTACCATAATAGGAGCTGCTTGTGCTTTGTTCATCACTGTGCCCCAATCAGGCTTGGTTTCCAGCATAGTTGGTGTTCTGTAAATATGTGCTGATGAATAAATGAATGGATGGCTAGATGGATGGATGGATGGATGAGGTCTCAGGGTTGTGATGAGACTCTAATGAGCTACCGGGGTGGGCTGCTGGTCAACCATGGAGTTCTAAGTGATGATCCTGCTGGGTAGAAGTTCAAACAAGTCACCTGACTTCAAGGTGCTCCACCATCCACCAACCTTTATCAATTTCCTCTCTTCTCCAGCCGCTCTGGACTGCTCAACAATGTTGTGGACACTGGAGTCAACTTTGTGAGAAGGGTGGTGTCCTGGGTGGTGCAGAATGAGGTGAGTCCCCTACTCCTGGGGGCGGAGAGCCACACCTGGTGGGGGCAGGTGTGTCATCCCGTGGGTGGGCTGTACTCTCTGGGCACCTTCCTTTCTGAAGGGCCAACTTCCCTTTGAGTTGTCANTTCCTTTTGCCACCAGGATCCAAGCACAGGGTTGTTTACCCATTTTACCAGGTGAAGCCTGGGGCCAAAACCGGGTTGAATTCACTACATCACATTCAGGCCCTTGGCCTGTGTTCTTGAGTTAGGATAAGTCTCTTCACAAGATTTTGGCACAGCCCTTTGCTCTGTGCCCACAACCAGGTGAAGAGGGACCCCAGTGTTTGCCGAACTGGACACAGACAGTCTGGGAAGGTGGTCTGCTGATGGGCCCAAGGTTCTGCTGGATGGATTCCTCAACATCCAAACCCCAAGCTTAGGTACCTGCTCTGTGCTCTGATGGTGGGATCACAGTCAGCGTGAGGAACACTCGCTCCCCAAGCCTCCAGCCCTACCCCTAATCTGCCCTGGCCACATTCATATCCAGGACAGGCTTACAGGTTCCTACTGAGAAGCAGGTGGAAGAACAGAGGAGAAAACCCTGGATGACCCAGAGATCTCTGCCGGTGTTCCCAGTCTGATATCAAGCGGGCACCCATCTGTGCTTCCTGGACCAGGTGTTCCATGTTGACACAGGCGCAATGCACCACGCGTTACAACCAAATCAAACAGCAAAGTTCGAGCAAAGAACAGAGTATTCAAGCCCAAAGATGCTCCTGCCAAACCAGTTGCCCTCAATGAGATCTGGGTGAAAGGTCATTCCCTGATGACTCAAATACTGGGCCCTGTCCATGTGAGACCTGTGTGAGTCACCTCTCTTCCCTGAGCCTCAGTTTCCTCAGCTGGAAAATGGGGCTTCAAGTCTCCTCATGGGGTTGTTGTGAGCACCAATGGTGAAAGCGGACCTGTGGGGCCGAGCCCAGGGTCAGCCGTTCACCTGTGGCCTTCCTGGGTCTGCACACTGTGGTCAAAGAAGGCAACTCGCTGCTGCCCCCAGAGGATGGGAGCTGGAACAGCCGACCTCGATGGGAGAGGAAGTAGAACTGGGTCACTAACCAGCTCTACACCTTCCCATCTGTGTGACCTTGAACAAGTCATCCTACCCTTCTGAACCTCACATTCCTCAGCTGGGAAGTGGGAGCAGTAACACCCTCTGGTGGTTGGGGAGAAGAGGAAAGAAGATGAAGCCATATAAGCATATTGGGATTGTGAGGGTCATGTCTAGGCAGAACTGAGGTTCCAGAGGATGGCATGGGGTCACAGCTCATAGAACTCAAGGTAGAAAGTACCTTTGACCCATCTAGTCCAGTTACTTTCATTTCTGATCAGCCACCCTGGAGCCCCTGACCCTAAGTACCTAGGGAGGGGCTCAGGCATCTATAATTTAAAGAAACTTACTAAGTGATTCTGGTTAGTCTTTTTTATTTTTTCCCCTGAGACTATTGCCCAAAGTAGAAAATGTCATCAAAACCCAAAGAGATGAAATGAAAGAGGAAAGGAAGTGGGGTTCAAATCGCTTTGAACCCTTGGATGTAGTCTTGGATGAGACTTTCTCCTTCTCTGGGCCACAGCTCCCAAGACTTTTCATCAAAGAGGTTAAATTGATGAATTCTAAGGTCTTCTGAGGCTTTGAAGTCTGTTATGGTTCCAGTGTGGTCACGTGACCCTCTAGTAGTCATCAGAAGGGAGGAAGCAGATGTGAGTGTACAGGTGTGCTGAGTCAGGACTTACTGTGGGTTTGAACAGCAGAACCCAATTCACACTGACTTCAACAAAAAAGATAGGGAGGGAGAAATGTATTTGCGCTGGAAAGTCTAGGGCACAGAGGACATCAGGCACAGCTGGATTCAGGCACTGCAAGGATATATTGTCTCATTCCCTTTGTATGGCTTCATTTTCTAGTGAACTCTGTCAGAGAATTGTATCTTAACTGTATCTATAAGGACAAAAACAAACCCAGGCAATCTGTGGAGAACCATAGCCCCTTTTGTGATAGTGACCTTTTTCTCCAGAACTCTGGTAACATGGTGCCCATGATTCTGTAAAAGTGCCCTTGAAATAGGAAGATAATTGTAGGTATTTTCTTCTTGAATCTAGTGATGCTATCTTGTTCTCACAGGTATGCATGTATGCATGTTAAATGTTCATGTCTTCATATGTGTAAGTATGAATATGTTTCTTCGAGTGTTCCACACACACTGTAGGGATCAGAGGACAGAGGACCTCAGAAAGAAGGAAGACATGGTTTCTCTCCCCGTTGGTAGATTTAGTTTCGTGTGTACCAGACTAGGGAGTCTCCCAAATGCTTTAGCAGTTGGGGAACATTGATCATGTGGTGAAGTTCTGTCTTCATGTGAATTAGAGCCAGCAACCTCTAAAGCAGTGGGCCACCCTGAGAACACGGCTCCTTAGAAAGGAGGAGCTTGTGTGCCAGCCCCAGACCCACCACCAGGGATCAAGCATGACGATCATTTCACCTCAAAGCTCAGCCACGAGAGGAGGCTGACATCAGTGCAAGAAGCTGGCTTTGTCCTGGGTGTGGTCCATGATGAGAAAAAGCACCAGCCACTGTGACTCCAGGAGGCCGTGGCCAGGTGGAGGTGAGGCCTTGGGAGGCAGGGAGGGTGAGAAAAGGAAAGAGGCAGGAAGCCTGAGGGAAACACAGCTCCATGTTCCATAGCTCAGAACCATAGTTCTCCTTGAGCCAGACTCAGGGAGAAAAAAAATCTGGGAAGAAGAGTCATACAAATGTGTAATGATGGTTTAGTAGAGACTAAGGAAGTTTAGAACCATGGCTCACAGTTACATCAAGTCACACAGGATCTTAGCAGCCGTCTGGTCAAGTTCCTGAGCATTTCTGGTGATGGGACCCTTACCATCTTCCCAGGGAGTGGATGGCTTTAGAGGATGCTCCAGAGAGGCTTGGAGAATTCTATAGCCAGGTCAAGGTTTGGGGAACCCATGTGAGAGGAAAGCCACAGAACAAAGGATGGTAACAAGTTGCTGAGGGCAGAGAACAAGAGGAAAAAGTCAAATGATGATAATTTGCTGTGAAAGAAGCCAACTAGAAGATGAGTCAGGGGGAAAGGGAGGGACCACCAGGTGGACAGTCACAGAATTCGTGAGGCGATGTCGAGAGCCAGTGACAGCTAGGGAGGGGAGTTCTGGGAAGATGGAATGGTCTGTGCAGAGTCCCAAGGATAGCACAGAGGCTTGAATCTTTCTAGAACAGAAGGAAGACAGTAGGAGCCTTGGAGGGAGAAGGAGATGCTTTGGAGTGGCAGTGAGTAGATGACACAGGGACCATGATGGGGACTTTGGTTTTACACTGAATGAGACCCCTCTGGCTGCTGCATTGAGAATAGAGGGATTGGGGGCAAGTGTACAGAGGGAGACCGCATATAAGAAGGTATTTTGCAGGCAGATATTGTTGTCTCTCAGTGGGGACTCTGCCAATCAAATGAGTAGGCAGACTTCAGAGGATGGTATTGAGCAATGCATCATTACAAACATCGCCCTGAGGCTGGCTCCACTGTGAAGGATGTGGTGGAGAGCACTCAAAAATCAGCGAAGAGTTGGAAAAACTGACCTCACTAGTCCCTGACCCTGACTCCATGGGGCATAATTCTAGCACATCTCTGTCCTTGTCTTACTGGGTGACCTCAAGCTGGTTGCTCTCCTTCTCTTGACCTGGTATCCAAATGATGACAAAATTAGGCTGGAGGATCACTATGGGTCCTCCTATCACAACATTCTCCAACTCATCCTTTCTCAGTCTTGATCCCAAACCCCACCTACAGTGGCCTCTATCTTGGCAGCTGGAGTTTCTGTGAGAACCTTCTCTTAGTCTTGGCACAGAGTCCTCTCCATATCCACCCATTTTAGTTCTAGCGTCCTGGGTGACCTTTGCATTGGGAGTCTCTCTCTGTTTACTCGACATGGACTATTTTCTTTGGAGTCTCCTTGGATGGCCCTGGACCCAGGGCCTGTTGCCAGGGGCAGCCTCCCACCCATTACCACAATATAAGGGCCATCAGCACCCAGCAGAATTCCAGGAGACTGCTCACTGGAGCAAGGATTTTGTAAGTATTTTCCTGCAAACCTGTGAATGCTGGGCTTCCCCTTTAATGCCACCCCACATGGAGATCTTCAGAAGGCTCTGGGGCCAAGAGGCAGAGGGATAGGGCCACATGATTAGCTAATATTGTCAATATAGCAAATTAAGAAATCAATTATATTAGGAGAAGTCTCAAACTGGTGAGCAATGTGGGGTCATGATGTGGTGCCTATTTATTTGTTCTTAGTTTTATTCTGCAAACCTTTATTTTGTTGTACTGAATTAGGTGCAGGTTTTTTTTTCCTCTCAGTTGGGAATTCACAAAGTTACAGTCCCTATCTATGGAGTTCACAGCCTGGTGAGAAAGGAGGCAAGTCATCACTAATTGTACCAAGGATTCTGATCAGAGAATGAAGGCAACAAGATGGTAGAGTGGGGCCCCTGACCTAGACTCTGGGAAGAGGCTTAGAGTGGGCTTTATAGAGGATATGATGTCTTTCTGAAGCTGGAGACTCAGCAAGAAGTGACTCATGTAAAAATGCAAAGAAGAGGGAAATGTTCTAGGCAGAGAAGCCAGAAAATGCAAATGACCTCTGTGTAAAGAGCACCGACCTGGAGTCAAGCGTGACTTTCCAAATACTATCTCCTCTACTCAGTGGCTGTGCATCTTTGTGCAAGTTGCTCTAGCTTCCTGACCTGGGCTGCCCATCTATAAGAGAGGAGATAAGCACGTCCATCTTCAAGGACTGCTGAGAGTCAGAGTGATAGGTGCTCATCCGAGATCCCGTTTCCCTGTGGGTAATTCTCACTCCTGTTCCTCCCATGACTGTCCAGGTGTCAGGACAAGATGTTTCAGCTTTGGAGACTTGTTCTTTTGTGTGGCCTGCTCACTGGGACTTCAGCATCTCCTGTTGACAACGATGTTGTGAGAGAGCTGCAATTTGCTCTGAGAAAGGAACTGGAGACTGATGACAGTGCATCTGAATGTGAGTCAGAAAGCGGGATGATCGGTGGCACCTATTTCTCTAATTTTGAAAAACTTCACTCAATTTTTCATCTTGTATTTGTCATTGACATTATTTAAATTAAATATCTTATTTACATTTGAAGGATATTCTTCTTTTGGGTCATTCATTCTTCTTGGTAATTTGTATTATCTAATTGGAAATTAATCCCTACCAAACCTAGGTAGGCTTAAAACTACCCACCTTTCCAGTTAGTCATATTGCTTTTTAATTTGGATTTCTTAAGAGAACTTGGCCTCCTCATTTCCTGGAAACATTACCAGCACACTGTCAAACATTCTTTATAGGAGAAACTAACTTCTGAAAATGACTGCCTTTAAACCCTTCCAGGACTGAGGCAACCTTCAAAAATATACTTTCCAGTTTCATTGCTGATAAAACTGAGCTTGGAAACAGAGGGTCTGAATCAAGTTCACCTAGTAAGCTACAGGACCAGATGTAGCTTCTGTTTGCATCGTTGTAATTAGGTGACACTCTCCATTGCAGAGCCGAGTAGCACTACTATGATTGCATATCTTTTCCTGTAGCCTTTTGCTTTTCCTTGAGCTGGTTGTTGCCTTGTTTCTCATTTGACTTACTTTCAAAACATATATTCTTAATTCTTTCCAAATGTACCATTCAACATCTACCATCACCCTGTCAAATCCCTTTTTCTCTGAAGGGCCCCCACTAAGACACTCTGTCCTTCTTCTCCAGTATGAGTCATTTCTTTACGGGCCTGCTACAAGACTGTTCCAGGGAACCCTATTTGCCACTTTCATGAGTTGGAGCCATAATTTTTCCTTGACTCTAGATTTTCCATTTCTTAGTTTATTCCAAATTTATTTCATTTGTTTGAGTATCTTATTAGAGCTTCACTATTAGAAGCTGGTGTTCAATAGATATTGATCTATTGCCTACAAAGTGGATTGATTGCTTTGTTGATGAATGATGAGTATACATTAGTATGAAAGCAGCATAGAGGGAACAAGGTCTCCAGCTGTGGGACTTTAGGCCCATTTCTTAACCTTTTGATCTTTTATGTCCTCATATGAAAGTGCAGATAATGGTAATGCCAGCTTTATGGAGTTGTAAAGACTGAGTGAAATAACAGAGGCAAACAGTTGCATATGGTGCCTGTGCATAGGAGCTGCGTCATAAGTTGTGAATCACACTAAAGGGAGATTGCTTTTGCAGATGTCCTTGATAATGTGAAGGCTGATTTTGGGTTGTCCCAACATTTCACAAGTTTGGAGAAAGCAGTTACTGAGAAGATCCAGGAAGATGAGATCTTGCACAAGAACATTACTGCAAGATTTCACTTGCCAGTAATACCACATGACAGGTATTTACAGTGTTTATGGTAAGTAGATGTTGAGTTCACACTGAAGTTCTTTGTTCCAAAAGAGAATACATATCTTTGGGGAGGTAAGTTTAAGATCAAAGACAGAAAATTTAAAAAAAAAATTAAAAAACACTTCTGCACACCTGAGAGTGGAACTGGTGTGAGACCAGCTCTTCTAGAGTTTGGGGAAATTAGAGGCAGGGCTGCAGGACCTATCAAGGGGCTTAAAGGTCTAGGCTTGCTTCTCACGTGATTTCAGGTCCAGGATGAAGGTTCTCTTCACCCTCATCTCTACCTGTTTGCTGGTATCTAAAGTCACTTTTCCAAGGAATAAAATTTTTATTCCCTGAATATAGCTGAGTATAAAAGTCTAAATGACCTCAGGACAGAAGAAACTAGAATTTATAACATATACATGGTCCCATACATGAAGTCTGGGAGCCAAGCAGTTGTGGGTTCAAAATCTGGCTCTGCTAAAAAAGAATGAAATAAATGCCATTTGCTGCAACAAATGGAAGGATGTAGAGATAATCATACTCAGTGAATTCAGAGAAAAACAAACAGCACATGATGTCACTTATATGTGGAATCTAAAAGATGGTGCTATTAACTTACACAAAACAGAAACAGACTTGTGAGCAAAAAAAAAAACAAACTTATGGCCACCAAAAGGGAAAGTAGTATGGGAGAAAAATCAGGAGTTTGGCATTAACATATATACACTGCTGTGTATGAAGCAGACAACCAACAAGGACCTACTAGATAACACAGGGACGTATGGTCAATATTTTGTAACCACCTATAAGGGGAAAAATATGAAATGAAAAGTATCTCTATCTCCACCTATGTATATCTATCTCTACATCCGTCTATTGGAAAAGGAAAAGGCAACCCACTCAAGCAGTCTTGCCTGGAGAATCAAGAGGAGCCTGGTGGACAGAAGAGCCGGATGGGCTACAGTCCGTAGGGTCGCAAAGAGTCAGACACGACTGGAGTGACTAGCACACACGCATATCTATCTGTCCTTGTGTAGCTGAGTCACTTCGCTGTACACCTGCAACTAACACAGCACTTAAAGCAACTATACTTTAACTTTTTAAGAAACCAAATTCTGACTGTGGCACATGTTCACCCTGGAGTCTTGGGGGAATTACAGTTGTCTCCTGCCATGCCATCCAGTGGAGAGAATCCAGCCTCTGAACTGCGCTGTCATGAAGACCAAAGCAGGCAGGCAGTCAGGCTCTAATGCTCAGCATGAGACTGGCATAGGGAAGAGCCCAGCAATGGCTGCATGACGAATGACAAGGGTGAACTGTGGTCTTTGCACAGGTTGACAATCAGGAGCATCATCATCAGGAATATCACATTCCAAGAGACTCCTGAAGGCACAAGCACTAACGTGAATATCCCCACCACTGCTAAGGTCACCCTGATCCTGTGAGTATTGGTTAAAATCTGAGGTTTGAGAGATGCAGTGGGGTATGCCAATAGATCTCCAATCTGGCATCAGGTACCTTCCATGCTTCTGACTTGGTCTCCCAATCTGTAAAAGAAGGAGACCTTTCCAGGTCTAAGGGCTTCCTTGGTGGCTCTATATGGTAAAGAATCTGCCTGCAACCTGGATGACCTCGGTTCAATCCCTGGGTTGGAAGGACCCCCTTCAGAAGGAAATGGCTACCCACTCCAGCATTCTCGGGCTTCCCTGGTGGCTCAGAGGGTGGGTCCCCTGGAAAAGGGAGTGGCTACCAAGTCCAATATTCTTTCCTGGAGAATTACATTGACAGAGGAGCCTGGTGGGTTATGGTCCATGGGCTCATAGAGAGTCAAACACACCTGAAATCTTAACATTTAAAATGTTCTAAGAAACACTGGCCATACCAATCTTTTTGTTAAAAAATCCTCCATAAAATATATGTTCGAAATCATCGTGCTTATCTAATTATAAAACCTGAAAGCTGAGAAGATCGAATATTTATACCCTTTGATAAAGTGCCTGCAGCATCACTTTGTCCCTCAAGATTCTCTTTAAATCACAGTGACCAGTACGGGCCACATAGTATTGTCAGTATGTAATGAAGAACATATGCAATTATATGGAAACTATAATTTTTAAATGCTTTAATTACTTTAAAGATACAAAGAGATAAAATGAAGATGTGTAGAAGAGTCTTTATCAATTAAATGCACTATGATTTCATCATTTATTAGCTATAAGATCTTGGAGGATATTTACTTAACTTCTCTATACCAAGTGTTTCCAATTCTGAAAATAGAGATAGTAATTTTCTGTCATGGGAGTGCAATCATGATTAAATGAATTAATCCAGTTAAAATATTTTTGTTGAAATGCCTAACACAGAATTGGTGCTAAAGAAATGTTGACTATTATGTTTATTTTAATCACCAGTGTCATACTGCTTAGAAATTTCACATGACAGAAACCCTTGTGGCCAGGAGAAGAAAAACCTCATATAAGAATGTAGATTCTGTACAGAATACAGACAATATTGACATTTTCCATAGACACCCCATCTAATGTCTACAGAGAAGGGGACTCAAGTGAATGAGAAAGGATTTCTCCACCTCTGTTAACTGTGAATCTTATTCCCTACAGGCCTCTGTTGGGTGCGGTTGTTGACCTGACCCTCAACTTTGTCCTACAGACAAGCATCAAGCTTAAAATTCATGAAAATGGTACCTTAATGGTGGTCATAGGAGAATGCATCTACAGACCAGCCATGATATCACTCCCCTTCGTGAACAGGTCAGGCCCAGATATCTCAGTAGAGTGGGACTCCCAAAGGAGTTGGAATCCCTAATTTCAGCCCTATTCCTATATCTGGGNTTAATGGTGGTCATAGGAGAATGCATCTACAGACCAGCCATGATATCACTCCCCTTCGTGAACAGGTCAGGCCCAGATATCTCAGTAGAGTGGGACTCCCAAAGGAGTTGGAATCCCTAATTTCAGCCCTATTCCTATATCTGGGAGGGAGCAGAATATAGTGAAAAAGAGGTGAAACTCTGGAGGCAAGCTAGCTTTGCCACTGACTTATGGTTTATCATCATTTTAGCTCTAGGATCTCCAGTGTTCATTTTTAAACTGAGGATGGTAGTGATCCCTAATTCATAGGCTACTGTGTTGACCAAATGAGAAAATGCAAGGGTTTAGCATGCAACCTGGCACTATGCTCTCAGTAATACTAATATCCATGTTGACTTTCTGTCTCTCGGTTCTTTCCCTAACTGAGACAGGAGTGTTGACCTCCCTAGCCATAACTGTGAATTTGCATATTTCACTTTTCAGCTCCATCTGTTTTTGCCTCATGCTTTTTGAAGCTCTTGTTAGATGCTTGCACATTTAAATTGCTATGTCTATTTGAAGAACTGACCTTCTCATATTATATAATGTCCCACAATAATAATAATAATGATAATAATTCACTGTGTTTACCTTCTTGACTCTAGTTAGGAGGGGCAAGAGGAGTAGTAAATGCCTACCATAGGCTCTAATTTCAGATTGTCCCCAAGTCATCCTCCACACACTGGGAAATTCCCAAAATAAGATCTTGAAAACGGAATCCTCTCCTTAAAATACTCTCACTGATATCTGGAAACACACCAAATCTGCATCTTATACTGTGTGCTTGAAAGAGCATGTTTAACCCAGGGAAGTAGATGGAGGGAGAAAGGCTGGCCCTGGTCATGGTTGGGAGAGGAGAAATAGTCTGGATGCCCACAGCTGGGGCAGGTTGGCCTTGGCAAGGAACCAGGCTGACCCATGAGCAGCGGTCAGTCCATCCTGCCTCAACAAGGGATCTGATCACAGGTTGCCTAAAGATCCCCAGAACAGAAAATAGGCCCTGAAGCCTACCATCACTTGGAAAAACTGAGATGTAAGTCCAAATGCCTGAGCCCTGCCGGACAATGCCTAGCCTATAGCACCAGAGAAATCATCCTGCCTGCTGTGTCTCAGTGACCGTATCTGTAAAATAGCATTCCACTCTGCTGCTCCAAACCCTCTGAGGGCTTTTCTCTCCACTTTGGGTAGAATCCCAAGCCCTCCTCAGGGCCATCTAAACTACGTGATATAGATCCACTCTCATATCACTGTGCTCTCCCCCTTGCCACTCTGCCCTAGACACACTGGCTTTTTCTCTGAGCCTCAAAGAAACTCCTTCCACCTCGAGACCTGTGCAGAGGCTGTTCTGGATGCCAAGTACACTTATCCCCCTTCCCATTTCAATGTACTTCTCATCACTCAGTGTCTAAAACAAGGTTCCTCCTCTTCACTGTTGTAAGAATCTGCTCTTGCCCTTCTGAATACCTTCCACAAGTTGTCATTAAATATTTAATTGTAGGCTTACTTCATTTATCCCCTCAGCCAAAAATGTGCTGAGCAAATCCTCCATGCCAGGCAGTCACCATTCTGAGCTCTGGAGAATGTATCGGTGACTTCAGGCAAAGAAGTTGCTCTCCTGGAGTTTACTCTCTTGAGAGAATGACAAACAGACAAGCATTCAGCCCAACAATAAACAGCCCACGAGGTAAACGTCAGATGGCAACCATCCCTGGGCAGAGTAGCACACTTAACAGGGTGCAATGACACAAAGCCCTCCCTTAGGCAGCAGTCATGCAGGGCTGCCCTGCGGAGGTGACCGTTATGCCGGGGGCTGCAGGTGGGAAGGAGCCAGCCTTAGCCACATGTGCTTTGTGTTTAGTCACCAGACTGGGAGCTGCTTGTGCTTTGTTTATCCCTGTGTCCCCAGTCTGGCTTGGTTCCTGGTGTATACGGTTGTTGCTGTATAGATATGTGCTGAATGAATGAATGGAAGGATAGACGGATGGATGGATGGATGAGGTCTCATGTTCGTGATGGGACTCTCATGAGCTGCTGGTCAGTCATGTGGCTCTAGATGATGATCCCCCTGAGTAGAAGCTCAAGTCACCTGACTGCAAGGTGCTCCACCATGTCCCGCCCTCTTCCCATTGCTCCTCCTGGGCTGCCTGCCAACTTCTGGTCTTTATCGGTTCTGTCTCCAGGCCCATTATACCGAGCAGAGATATCAGCCAGACTGCGACTACACTCATGAATCTGGTGCAGACCTACATAGTGCAGGACGTGGTGAGTACCCCACTTCTGGCAGCTCAGAGCCAGGCAAGGTGGGGAGCAGGTGTGACATTCCCTGGGTGGGCTGTACTCTTTGGGCACCTTCCCTTCTGAGGTGCCCACTTCCTTTGGGCTGTCAGCTGCTGCTCCCCTCCTTCACTGAGCCTTGTGTGGGGAGAAGGGGAGGAGGGATCTGATATTAGCAGAAATCACTGGGTTCCAACTTGAATCATATACCATACCCATGTACTGCCAGTAGGCCTTTTAGCAATAATCTTTATTGAATACAATTTTATTTAATTTATTTAAAAATAAAAAATATACATACCGTAAGATTCCTGTGCATCATATGTAAACCACATGTACCATGTGCCAGAAATGATTCTAAATTAGTCACTCTGGAATTTGGCTGGGAATCACGGTTTATGGNTTGAATACAATTTTATTTAATTTATTTAAAAATAAAAAATATACATACCATAAGATTCCTGTGCATCATATGTAAACCACATGTACCATGTGCCAGAAATGATTCTAAATTAGTCACTCTGGAATTTGGCTGGGAATCACGGTTTATGGGGGGAAATTCCTCCAGAGGGCTCTGTGATTTACTATACTGGAGGGCCACTGCTCAAGCTGTGGTTCTCAGAATAGCAACACTGACCTCATCTGGACACGTGTTTGAAATGCAGACTCTCAGGTCCTACCTCAGATCTGCTGACTCAATAATTTGCATTTTCATGAGATCCCTGGGGATTGTATACACACAAAATCATAGGAAACACTTCTCTATGGTTCCTAGGGCCTCATTTGACTGCTTAAAACTCCAGTGTTCCAAGGGTCAATATTTCTAATAGCATAGCATTCTGGAATGTTAAGTCTAGATTTTAAGATTTTAATCTGAAGTTTTAGGATTCTAGCATTCTCTGACTCTCAGATTTAGGTCTTCTGGGTTTCCATCATTATAGATCCCTAAGAGTCAGAAGTTCTGAGGTCCCGAGTAGGGAGCATCTCTGCAGGTGGCTTGCAGGGTGCTCCCAGTGGATAATGATGGTCCTCTTTCTCTCCTGTCTCTCCTCTCCTCCCTCCCCATCCCAACATCATTCCTGCCTTCCTCTCTCCATCTCTCACTGTATCGTCCATGGTGTCCTGTGACCCTCAGATGTGCCCACGAATACGCACTGTCATGAGCTCCCCGAATGAGAATTTGATTAAGAAGCTCAAAGGTAAGTCACAGCCCGGGGAAGCGGTGGGGGCTCCCTCTGCAGCCTTCCGAGGGACAGGAACACTGCTCTATGCCTGCTCAACAGGCAGGACTGTCAGGAGACCCTGGAGAAGTTCAGGATCCTTTGTCCTGAGCAAGTCAGGAGAGTGTGGCTGGAGAATGGTGTCCCTGCAGACTGAGGGCTTCTATTGCCCTCCTTTCTTAAACCTGCTGAACCAGCTGCACAGAATGATGCAAGAAAGAGGATGGGCCAGAGCTGGGTTCAAATTCTGCATTTGCTCTTATCAGCTGTGGGGTCTTGGTCAACTGGTCCCACCTCTCTGATCCTTGGGTTCCTCAGAAATGAAAGACTGTAAACGCTGCCAAGCTGATGAGCGGATTTAAAGAAAAAACAGAAGGAGCCTAACATCCCAAACTTGTTGCTACTGAACACTGCCCCTTCCCTTTCCCTTCTTATGAGGAGTTGTGGCTTCACCCCCAGCCCCTGGGGGCTTTCCTTGATCTGGGTCTCTGGCATGACTGGGGTTGCTGAGGCTGTGGGGCAACAGAAATGGGATGAGTAACAGGGTCAGGGTCCTGGAGGTGGTCCTTCCAGAAAATAGCCACAGGCCCAGTTATCTGGGCCNAAAAAAAGATGGTAAGAACACCTAACTCATAGGCTGCTGTGTTAGCCAAATGAGAAAATGAAAGTGTTTGCCATACGCCTGGCACATACTAAGCTCTCAGTAGTAATATCCATGCCGACTTTCGTCTCTTTGTTCTTCCCCTTACTGAGACAGGAGTGTTGATCTCTCCAACCATGACTGTGAATTGCTGTATTTCACCTTTCAGCTTTATCCATTTTAGCTTCATGGTTTTTGAAGTTCTGTTGTTAGAGGCATGCACGTTTAGCATTGTTATGTCTGCTTGAAGGACTGACCAGTCTCATATTACATAGTGTCCCTCAATAATAATAATATCCACTGTGTTTATCTCCCTGCCTCTTGTTAGCAGAGGGCAAGAGGAATAGTAAATGCCTACTATAGGATCTAATTTCAGATTGTCCCTAAATCATCCTCCTCCCCCTGGAAAATTCCCAAAAATGACATCTTGAAAACCAAGTCCTCTCCATTTAAATCACTGATCTCCAGTAGCCCACCAAATCTACATCTTAAACTGTGTGCTTGAAAAAAGACGTTTAGTCCCAGGAAGAGGGTGGAAGGAGAAAGGCTGATCCGGGTCCTGGCTGGGAGGGAATTAGTCTGGAAGCTGAAGGCTGGGGCAGGGTGGCCTTGTAAAGGAACAAGGTTGAGTCGTGCAGAGGTCAGTTCATCCTCCCCAACAGGGTATCTGATCACAGCTTTGCCTAAAGACGCCCAAAACAAAAGATAGGATAGGTCTGCAGCCTACCGGCACATGGAAAGGCTAAGATGTAAGTCCAAATGCCTGAGCCCTACTGGACACTGCCTAGCCTGCAGTGCCAGGGAAACCATCCTGCCTTCCAGGTGTCAGTGCCCATATCTATAAAATGGCCTTCCACTCTGCTGCTCCAAACCCTCTGGGGACTTTTCTCTCCACTTGGGTGCAATCTCAGGCCCTCCCAGGGTCATCTAGGCTCTACCTGATCTGGATCCACACCTCGCCCACTCTGCCCAAGACCCGCTTGTTTTGCTCTGAGCCTCAGACAAGCTCCTTCCACTCAAGACCTGTATACGGGCTGCTCAGGCACCTAGGACGCCTTTCCTGCATCCCATTTCCATGTTTGTCTCATCATTCAGGGTCTAAAACAAGCTTCCTCCTCTTCTCTCTCATAAGATTCTACTCTTGCCCTTCTCAATACTTGTCACAAGTTGTCATTAAATATTCAATCATATGTTTACTTCATTTATTCCTTCAGCCAAAAATGTGTGGAGCTGCTCCACACAGGCAGGCACCATCCTGAGCTCAGGAGAAAGTACTGGTGACTGTAGGCAAGGTGCTTGTTCTCATGGAGCTTAGTCTCTGGAGGGAGCAACAGACAGGGGAGCATTCAATCCGGCAGTAAAAAACCCACATAGAGTATGTTCAATTGCCATCATTTCTGGGCAGAACAGCACACCAAATAGGTCACTATGACAGAAAGCCCTCCCTTAGGCAAGCAGTCACAGGGGCTGCCCTGAGGAAGTGACAGTCACGCCGAGAGCTGAAGGCAGGAAGGAGTCAGCCTTAGGAAAATGTGATAATACTGGGTTGGCCAAAAAGTCTTTTGGGTTTTTCCGTAAGCTCTTGCAGAAAACTCCAAATGAACCTTTTATCTAACCCAGTATTCAGGTACCACATTAGGAGTTGCTTGTGCTTTGTTCATCTATATGTCACCAGTCGGTCTTGTTTTTGAGCACATAGTTGGTGCTCTCCAAATATGTATTAATGGATGACTAGATGCAGGGATGGATGAAAGAATGGATGGATGGATGGTTGGATGGAAGAATAGAGGATGCATGGAAGAATGGATGGATGGATCAGGAGGTTTCAGGGTTGTGATGAGACTGTCATGACCTATTGGGGTGTGCTGCCGGCCAACCATGGGGTTCGAAGTGATGACCGCCCTGGGGAGAGAGGCCCAAGTCACCTGGCTTCCAGGTGCTCTGCCATCTTCTGCCCTCTTCCCACTGCTTTTGCTTGGGTGCTTTGCCAACTTCACTGACATTTATCAGTTTCCTCTCTTCCCCAGGAGCATTGGGCTGCTCAACAACGTTGTGGACTTTGCAGTCAATCTCATGGATGAGGGGTTGTCCCTGGTAACACACTACAAGGTGGTCCCTCACTCCTGGGGTGCAGAGCCAGGCCTGGAAGGGGCAGGTATGACTTCTCTGGCTGGACTGTACTCTCTGGGCAGCTTCCTTTCTGAGGGGCCAATTTCCTTGGGGCAATCAGTTTCTACCTGCCCCCCTTCACTCAGCCTGGCCTGGGGAGGAGGTGACCAGGGGCCTGACATGAGCTGAAATCACTTGGTCCCACATTTGAGCCATTTGCCATACACATGGACTGCCAGTAGGCCTTTTAGCTAATACTTTTCTTTATTCAACATAATTTTAATTCATTTAAATAAAAAAACTGTACATACCATAGTTCAGATTCATGTGCATTATATGAAAATATATATATATATACCATGTGCCCGAAATTCCAAAGATTCGATATTAGTCATCTCTGGTAGGGGGCTGGGACTCTGGCTTTATTTTTTTTTTTTAAGTCCTCCATATTGTTCTGTGATTTACTGAACTTGAGTCATGCTCATAGTGTGGTCCTCAGACCACATTGACCTCCCATGGACACTCTCCAGAAATGGAGACTCAGATCATACCCCAGAAATGCTGCTCAAGAATTTGCATTTTAACAACATCCTCAGGGAACTGTAGGCACACAAAAGTGTGAAAAACACAAAAGCATTTCTCTATCATTCCCAGAGCCTCATTTAACTCTATAAATTTTCAGAGTACAGCGGTCAAGATTTCTAGGGGCATAGTGTTCTTGAATGTTAAAAGTCTAGATTCTTCAAGGTTCTAGGATTTTAATGTTCGAAGTTTTAGGATGCTAGTGTCCTCTGGTTCTCAGATTTGGACCTTCTTGGTTTCCACTGTTCCAGAAACTTAAGGGTCAGAAGTTCTGAGGCGCCCGTACTGAGCATCTCTGTGGGCAGCGGGCAGGGTGCTCACAGCAGATGATAACCAGTCCTCTTCCTTCTCCCATCTCTCCTCTCTCCTCACCTCTGAACCTCTTTCTTTCCGTCCCTCCCTGCATTTTTCTCTGTCTCTCTCCCTCTCTCTTTCCCTGGCTCATTGTCACCTTCAGCTTTGCCCACTACTCCGCAGTTTCCTTGAAAGTCTGGATGTGGCTTATGTTAAAAACGGCATTGGTAAGTCACAGCTTGGGGAAATGGTGAGGGGCATCCTATGCATCCTTATAGGGGAAGGCACGCTGCTCTATGCCTGACGCCCTGGCAGGTCTGGTCAGGCGACCCCGGAGAAACTGCAGACCCTTCATTGTGAGCAAGTCAGGAAGTGTAGCCAGGGGGTCCCTGCAGACTAATGGCCTCTGCGGACCTCTGAGGGCTTCTACTGCCCTCCTTTGTCACACTGGCAGAACCTGCTGCCCAGAATGATGTGACAAACAGGACGGGCCAGATCTGGGTTCGAATCCTGGATATTCTCTTAGCAACTGTTGGGTGGGGATCAAATGGTCCACCTCTCTGAGCTTCGGGTTTCTCCCAAGTGAAAGGAGATCATAAACGCTGCCAAGCTGATGAGTGGATTTAAAGAAAAGCAGAAAGAGCTTAATATCCAGTAGGCATTGTTAATCAACACCACCCCGTAACTGTCACTTTTTATGAGGAGTGTGGCTTTACCTCCACACCGTGGAAGCTCTTCTTTACCTGGGTCTCCGGCAAGGCGCAACAGAAATGGGGTGAATAACAGTGTCAGGGTACTGGAGGCAGTTTTTCTAGAAAATAGCCACAGACCCAGTTCATTGGGCCATCACTCTGTGCTTCTTATATACCATCTCACTGGATCCTTGCAATGACCCTGTATGGATGGGTAATGTCCTCATACCCATTTTACAGATGAAGTAACTGAGACTCAGAGAGATGAAGTGACATGCAAGAGGTCCCATGGCTGTGAAGTCTGACCCACTGGATGGTTTCAGCCTTTAGTGTCCGATTTCTATTCAGCTTCCAGTGCTACAACCTGAAAACTGCTACTGATTTTTTCTTTCCGGTGAACTTTATGAAATTCCAAAGATAAAGGAAAGAGCACACATAAAGAAGCAAGGTCATCTGCGATGCCTGCCTGCTGGTGAGAGCTGGGCTCCGGGCCCCAGGCTAAGGGAGGATAAACATCCCACCCACCTCCACCCTACACACACACACACACACACACACACACACACACACACACACACACACAAACACACACACACACACACACACACACACACACACACACAGGGGCCTGTGGAGAAGCAGAAGCAAAGCTTGGCTTCTCTTCTTTCTCTAGTAGCAGGCTGAGCCCTGGTCTCAGTCACAGACCGAGTTCTGACCCTTAATCACACACCCAGACTGCACTTGATTCTTCTCCCTGACTGAGCCCAGAACCCACTCAGACATAGCTTTCACTCCAGTTGTTGACTGAGCCCTGACTGAACCTCTATCCACTGGTCATGGATAGATAGAGCGCTGACCCACATCTCAGTCTGATCCTTGATCCTGATCATGCGCTGAGCTCTGAACCCAGGCTCCTCTGAGCCTTGCTCAGTCTTTTCACATTGGCCATTGTTGCTAAGGTGAGGGAGTGGGAGGGTGAGGGGATGAGGAGGCCTCAGTGCCAGGTTCCAGAGAAAGACTCCAAACCACAGGTGCCAGTCCGTCCCCAAGCCTGAGTTTGCAGGGTTTGGGGGAAAGTACCCCTGCAGCCATTTCTGTTGAACGCAGGAGCAGGTAAGGGCCCTGGGGTGCCCATGCCTCACAGTGGGGTCTCCTTCCAGATTGGTTCCCAGGACGTGACTGAACCTCTGTACTATCTCCCTCTGGATGGTCGGTGCTGCCACCGTCCCCCAGGAGTGACAACTGAGCCCAGTCCAAGGACACCTCTCCAATACTTGTGCTCAAAGTCAGAACTTCCTGAGCTCGTCACCCTCTAACCCCAGCAATAAAAAGCCATTTCTGCACCTCCTGTGTGGCCCATTGATTTCTCCCATTGGGATTTTAGGGAAGACAAGATATGGGCAATCAGGGCAGCAGGGACCTGGATGTGTAGCTGGAAGGCAATTTTGGGATTATGCAGCCTGACTTCCGTATCTTAGAAATAGGAACACCGAGGCCCAGGACAGGCAAGAAGGTGACCCGAGGTCACGTGGAGACAGCCTCACTTCTCTTCTGCTAACACCACCACCATGATGGAGGGCTGCCTTCACCAGCACACCTGACTTCATGACCTCCTCAGAGGACCCTTCTGCAAGAGACACCAATCTTGTCCCCATTGGACAGATGAGGAAACTGAGGCTCATAAGGACAAGTGACATATTGAAGTTACAGGGTAACCACTGGCAGAACTAGGTTTTAAACCCACAGGTATGGGTTCCCTTGCTCAGGGAGGAGACGTCCCATCTCCCAGTACTCAGCCACCTCTCCCCAGCCCCCAGCAGGTCCCGTTATCCTGGCCTTGAACTCTTCCACCCAGGACTGATGAGGATTCTCTCGGGGCCCTTCTCAACATGCAAGCCCTCCCTTTTCCCTTTGCCCTGGAGTCTGGAGCACAGAGCCCTTTACTCACAGCCATGTCACCTCTGCAGAGGACTGACCCAGGCTATCACCTCAGGGTCCTCGAGCCTCTCCTATCCAGGAGGCCATCTGACTTTCCTGCAAAGAGGATCAGGGAACATTTGCCCATCTTGCCATGAGCCATCTCAGTGCTTGTGCAATTCTGTGAGGGAAGAACCACTGTCGTCCTCATGGGAGACTCGGGTTAAGAGAGGCCAGGGTCACACAGAGGCCTGCACCAGCACTGCTTCACTCAAGGGCCTTCTGTCTGAAGGATGCCCCACAAGGTCAAGTCACCACAGGGGGCCCTTGAGCCCCTGGGGCAGCTGGAAGGCCTTGGACCAGCTCTCCTAAAAGACCTCAGTTCATGCTGTGCCAGGGCTCCTGACACATGTGAGGGGAGAGGTTGAACAGAGCAGAGCATGACCTGGCCTCTGCCGTTGCCAGCTGTGTGATCTCAGCCAACTTACTTAACCTCTCAGAGTCAGTCCTCTCACCTGCCCAATGGAGTTAACAGTAGAACCTCCCTGGTTGTGTTCACGTGAGAATTAAATGAGTCAGTGAGTGGAAAATCCTTTACCAGAGTCTGACACTGGTGAGCACAAGATGAATGTCAGCCTCTACAAACTGGAATTACTGTTAAACGGTGTTGAGAAATTCTGTATTAAATCTTTATATATTGTATCTTATTCAATTCTGATTTCCACTGAGTGATGCAGTGAATGGTTTGGAGTAGATGTGGCAACTGAGTCTCAGAGAGGTGGAGTGACTTCTCCAGGACCACACAGCTGGTCGGAGGCAAAGCTGGATTCCATCTGAAGTCACAGCTGACGCTTCCTCTGTTGGCCATAGCACAGAGATGAGAGTTTTCCTCTCTACCTTATTTTGTGACAACCCCAACTCCCACAGAAGTGCACAAGGAGGTCTCACAATTCAGGACTTCTCTTGAGCAGTAGCCCACTTGGGTCAGTGCTGAGTCTTTGTCCAGGCTGTTCCATCCCCCTGGTCATCATTCCTTCTCTCCCTCCAGTTTCTCAATCCTCCTCAGCCCTAAGACTCTGCTCAGGACCTGTCTCCTGATAAGTGGGGGCCACACCTCAATGTTTCCCCAACTAAGAGACCATGTTTTTCAGCTGGTAGATCTACCTAAGCTACCTTGTCATCATGTCCCATACAGACAGAGGGTGCAGGAAGTGTCAGCTCTCATAAAAAAGGTTTACACTTTTTCAGTCATCTTTTTCCCATTGTTTTTGTAAGAAAAGATTTGACATTCATCACTGTATAAGTGGAATCCAACGGTTTGATTTCTCTGTACTATGAAGTGATTATGACAATAGGTTTAGCTAACACACAAGTTCTCATACAGATACAATAAAAAAAAATAAGAAAAAAGAACAACAGTTTTCCTTGTGATGAGAAATCTTAGAATTTTCCCTCTTAACAAAGTTTCTATATATCATACATCACCGTTAGCTATAGTCATCATGTTGTACCTTATATCCCTAGTATTAAAATGTGAGGAAGAGTAGCAATAAATGCCTACATAAAGAAGCAAGAAAACCCCAAATAAACAACCTACCTCTATACCTTAAGGGATTAGAAAAACAAGAATAACTAAGCCCTAAGTTACCACTGAAAGAGTACAATAAATATTACAGTAGGAGTAAATTAAATAAGAAGAGAAAAATAATTGAAAATATTAACCAAACTAATATTGGTCCTTTGAAAATGTAAAAGAAACAAAAAACCCTTGGCTAGATCTCATGACTCACAAGGGGGCTTTAGGTCTTCACATGTTGCCTGGGTCTGATTTGTCCTCAAGATAGTATTTATATACAAATATTTTGGCAAAACTCACTAGAAAAAGAAGCTGTACAAAGGAGATGAGACAATGTATTGTTATAGTACCTTGATCCAAGTGTACCTGAAGTCCTCCTTGCCACAAAAATTCCAGTTGAAATACATGTCTAGCTTCTTTTTTATCTTTATTGAAGCCAGTGTGAGTCAGCTCATGCCATTCAAATCCACAGGAAATCCTGATAACACATTGGTAGACTCATATCTTCCTCCTCCATTCTGATGCCTACTCGAGGGTCACACAACCACACTGGAAACACAACAGACATCAAAGCCACAGGAGAGCTTACAGGTCATCATTTTCACCTCTTTGCTGGAAAGTCTGGGGAGACTGTGGCCCGGGCGAATAGCTTGGCACTGCAGGTGCACTTCACCATTGGTGCTCACGACAACACACTTAGTAGGTATGGAAAATCTCGTTTTCCAGTTGAGGATATTGAGATTCAGGGAAGGACAGTGACTGGCCTAGGTCTCACAAGAACAGGAACCCAGCCTTTGCATCTGCAGGGAAGGACAGGTCACATTGAGGCCAGCTGATGGGGTAAGATATTCCTTGGACTTGAGTATGCTTATCCCTCGACTGCTGCTGTTTGAGTTGGTTGTTACGCCTGGTGCATTGGACCCTTGTCAACCCGGAACACCTGGTCCAGGAAGCCCAAATGGGTGCCCACTTGGCACCAGCAGAGACCTCTGATTCATCTATATCCATCTCCTCTGGTCCCCCAACTGCATCTCATTTCTGGGATTTTTTAAATAGTGAACAGCCTTATAGGGTGAGTTGATGCTTCATTTGGAGATATTTGTTCCCCAAAAAGAGAATACATCTCTTTGGGGACATAAGTTTGATATCAAAGACGAAAAAGTGAAAGTGAACATCACTCAGTTGAGTCCGACTCTTTGTGACCCCTCAGACCATACAGAACATGGAATTCTCCAGGCCAGAATACTGCGTAGCCATTCCCTTCCCCACAGGATCTTCCTAACATGGGGACTGAACCCAGGTTTCCCGCATTGCAGGCAGATTCTTTACCAGATGAGCCACCAGGAAAGCCCATAGTTGGTTGAGTCACTCATGTAGACAAAGGATTCATCTTCGAGTGCTGTGCTCTGCTGTGCTTAGTTGCTCATCATGTCTGACTTTTTGCACACCCATGGCCTGTAGCCTACCAGCCTCCTCTGTCCATGGGGATTCTCCAGGCAAGAGTACTGAAGGGGGCTGCCATACCCTCTTCCAGGAGATCTTCCCAACCCAGGGATCGAACCCAGGTCTCCCACATTGCAGGCAGATTCTTTACTGACTGAGCCACCAGGGAAGATGAATAAACCTTGTGTGTTCTCGCAGAACAGAAGTGGTCTGAGGCCAACTCCACCAGAGCTTGGGAAATTTAGAGGGCTACGGGGGGTGTCCAGGTATCTTATGGGTTTAGGCTTTCTCTTCTGTGACATCAGGGTCAGGAAGAAGGTTCTCTTCACCTCCACTTCTACCTGTTTGCTGGTGCCTAAAATCCCTTTCCCAAAGAGTAAGAATTTTCTTCTCTAAACATAACTGAGTATAAAAGTCTGAATGGCCTCAGGAGAGGAAACTAGAATTCACACCATGTAAGTGGCCCACATGTGAAGTCTGGGAATCAAGCAGTTCTGGGTTCTGATTCTGGCTCTGCATGAAAAAGAATGAAATAATAACATTTGCAGCAACAAGTGGATGGATGTAGAGATAATCACACTAAATGAAGTAGGTCAGACCGGGAAAGACAAATATCACAGATAGCACTAATTTATGGAATCTAAAATATGATACTAAAGAACTTATACCAAAAGACTCATGGATGTAAAAAAAAAAAAAAAGAAAGAAAGAAAACAACCTCATGGTTACCAAAAGGGAAAGCAGTGTGGAGGATAAATTAGGAGTTTGACGTAAATATACACACTCAACCATATATACAATAGAAAACCAACAAGGACCTACTATATAGCACAGGGAACTATACTCAATTTTTTGTAATAACTTATAACGGAAAAGAATCTGAAAGAAAAATATCCCCCCCCTCTCTGTGTGTATATATATATATATATACACATACATATATGTATGTATCTGAATCACTTTGCTATACACCTGAACCTAATGAAAAGTGGAAGTGTTAGTCACTCATTGACCTGACTCTTTACAACCCCACAGACTGGAATCCACCAGGCTCCTCTGTCCATGAATTCTCTAGGCAAGAATACTGGAGTGGGTTGCCATTTCCTTCTCCAGGGATCTTCCCAAACCAGGGATCAAACCCAGGTCTCCCGCACTGCAGGCAGACGCTTTACCCTCTGAGCCACCATGGTAGCCCCACACCTGAACCTACATAACACTGTCAAGCAACTATAAATCAATTTTAAAAAATTCTGGTTCTGGCACATATTCACCCTTGGAGTCTTGAGGGAAATCACAGCTATCTGATCCTCAGTCTGCCATGCCATCCAATGGAGAGAATCCAACCCCTGAGCACGGCTCTCATGAGACCAAAGCAGGCAAGGTGCATGAGGCTCGAATGCTCGGCACGAGGCTGGCATAGAGAAGAGCCCAGCACTGGCTGTCAGGAGGAATGACACGGGGAATGTGGTTTTAGTACAAGGGGAATATCAGTGACCTCGACATTCTGGGTATCGCAATCCAAGCGAATTCTGAAAACAGGGCTAATGTGAAATCCCCATCACTTCTGAAGGCATCATGAGCCTGTGAGTAGCCTTAGAATCAGGTTTGGGAGGCACAGTGTGGTATGGCCAATAGGTCTCCAATCTGAAATCAGGCACCTTTCTACCCTGCTACCTTAGTCTCCCAATCTGTAAAATAAGGAGGCCTTTGCAACCCTAGAATCCTCACTTTTAGAACGTTCTAAGAACATTGGTTTTCCCATAACCAAGTCTCTCATTTTAAAAATCCTCCATATTTAAAATAATAACACATGTAATTACAAAACTTGAGAAGTGAGAAGACATGAACACTTATTCCAGCATCATTTTTTCCCCTCAAGATTCTCTTAAAATAACAGTGACCAGAATAGGCCCTATAGCAGTGTACAGTATTTAATGAAAAACATGTGAAAATTATATGGAAAATACCATTTGAGGTATTTTAATTAAATTGAAAATATAAAAAAAGGTCCTTTCTCTGTGGTGAGTTACTCTGCAGGCTGGTCAGGCTCAGAAGATTGGCTGCACTTTTTTACTTCCAGTCTCTCTAGTCTTCCTTCAGGAACATCCCCTGGGGGCAGGTGGCATAAGGGGCTAATGATACTGTATAATGAAAATCTGGAAACACATATGCTCACCCCAAGTTGAATCAAAGAGCACCATTGAAAGTATTAGTCTCGGAGGCAGTCCTAAGATGGCAGAGGAATAGGACAGGAGACCACTTTCTCCCCCACAAACTCATCAAAAGAACATTTAAACGCTGAGTAAATTCCACAAAACAACTTCTGAATGCTGGCAGAGGACATCAGGAACCCAGGAAAGCAGCCCATTATCTTCAAAAGGAGGTAGGAAAAAAATATAAAAGATAAAAAGAGAGACAAAAGAGGTAAGGATGGAGATCCATCCTGGGAAGGGAGTCTTAAAGGAGAGAGAAGTTTCCAAACACCAGGAAACACTCTCACTGGCAAGTCTGTGGTGAGCCTTGGAACCTCAGAGGGCAACATAACTGGGAGGAAAAATAAATCATTAATTAAAACCCACAGATTATGTGCCCAGTGGTAACTCCCAACAGAGAAGCAGTGCAGACACCTGCATCCGCTACTAGCAAGCGGGGGCTGGGCAGGGAGGCCCGGGCTGCATTGTAAGGACCAGGCCTGAATGCCCTGAGAGCAATCTGAGGGAACTAACTTGAGATAGCAAACCAGGCTGTGGGATAGCTACCATGTGAAAAGCCCTAACCTAAGATGCCACCAGGCCCACTCACAGAACAAAGGACTGAGCAGAGCTAGCCAGCTGCAGACTGACCCATCCCCCACCGGAAACAGGAAGGCGAGGGCAGCCAGAGCCGGAAGGGGGTAATCGTGGCCCCAGAGAGGCATCATCTACCAAACTGCAAGCAGGATTCTTTGCTAACCAAGACTTCTTGGGATTCTGGACAGTCAACATCTGCCCGAGAAGGTGCGCGAGTTGTATACCCAGAAAACCGAGCGGCAGGGACACGGGAGGTGATAAGTCATAGCAACCGCGCTCACCAAACACCTGATCACCTGAGCTGCTCGGGCCTGGGAAGGGCACAAAACGCAGGCCAAACCGAGTCTGTGCCTCTGAGGAGTACCCGAGGACCTGAACCTGAGCAGCTTAGACCTGGGAAGTTCATACAACCCAAGGCCGGCCTCAGACTTTTCCCAGCAGAGCAACCTAGAGCCGAAGCAGTGTGGATGGGTAAAGCAAACATGCCGTAAGCGGGGGCAAACCCACTGTGGCTGAGACACTGTGAGCACTCCCCACACACGCCAGTGTTATTTGTTTGCAGCGTCCCTCCCTCCCCACAGCACAACCGAACAAGTGAGCCTAAAAAGGTGTCCACCACCGCCCCCTTGTGTCAGAGCAGAAATTAGACGCTGAAGAGACCAGCAAACAGAAGGTAAAACAGAGGGAACCTCCTTGGAAGTGACAGGTGCAATAGATTAAAACCCTGTAGTTAGTTAGCACTGACTACATAGGACGGGGCCTGTAGATCTTGAGAAGTATAAGCCGGATCAAGGAACTATCCAAAAATGAACTGACCCCACACTGTCCACAACAACACCAGAGAAAGTCCTAGATATATTTTTACTATTGTCATTCTTTAAATTAAATTTTTTTTATTTTNAAGAGTCTTCTCCAACACCACAGTTTGAAAGCATCAATTCTTCAGCGCTCAACTTTCTTCACAGTCCAACTCTCACATTCATACATTCACTATTATAGATAATATTTAATTGTTAAAATATTTTCTCTATTCTTCTGTTATAGGACAAGTAGTGGTCTTTAAAACATATCTACAAATTCTCTGATGCTCCTTCCATCAAAAGATAATTCTTCTCTTGCATAGGGGCTGACTTTAGTAACCTGCTTTTGATGAATATATTTGATGAAAGCAGCAAATATGATCTGTATGATTCTTCTAAATATTTATTTATTATTTGGCTGTACCAGGCCTTAGTTGTGGTATGTGAACTCTTAGTTGCAGCATATGGGATCTAGCTCCCTGACAAAGACTCAAACCAGGTCCCCCTGCATTGGGAGCACAGAGTTTTAGCCACCGGGCCACCAGGGAAGTCCTGATACTGCACGATTCCTGAAGCTAGGTCAAAAGTTGTTTATTACATAATTCTCTCTCTCCCCTTTCTCTCTTCTACGTTTCTCTCCCTTCCCCTTTCTCTCTCTCCTTTCCTCCCTCTGCCTTTTCCTCTTTCTCTTTTCACATCCTCCTCCCTATTTGGAACCCAGCTACAATGTTTTGAGGAAGCCAATGTATCAATAAAAAAGTCTCTCATAGATGAAACGGAGCAGCGTTAAGTGAGGTCTCAGCAAGCATCAACCACCAGACATGTAAGTGCACCTGCAAATGATTCCAGCTCCTGGTCTTCCGGCTACCCTAGCTAAGCTGGTGGAGAGAGACTAACCTATTTCCTCTAAGCTCTGCTAAAGCCGCAGGCTCCTGTTGTCATTTTTAAGTGACTAACCTTTGAGGCTGATAGTTACACAGGAAAGGATAGCTGCCACAGGACACCTGGATAATTGTCAGGTTTTTCTCTTCTGCATAGCGCCCCTATGAATGTTCTTATACTGGTTGCCGAGTGTATGAAAGCGAGAGTGCAATTGCTAAACCACAGGATGTCAGCTAATCAGAAGAGTCAAATTATTTTTCAAAGTAGTTGTATCATTCTTTACTACCACAGTGTGTGGTTTGTGTTTTCACTTTCTTTTACTTTTTTACTGTCTTTCAATGAAGAGAAAATTTTAATTTTAATGTAATCTTTTCTTTTATGGTTATTGCATTTTGTCTTGCTTAAGGCTTTCTTCTTATCCTAAGGTCAGAAAGACATTCACCATATTTTACTTTGCATTTTTAAAGCCTTGTAGATTTCATTTTATTACACATCTAGAGTTGACTTTATGTATGGAGTAGGTTGAGGATCCAGTATAACATTTTCTTCTATATGAGCAATCAACCCCAGTATCATTTGCTGAATGGTCCTTCCTTCCCCTGCTGATTTGCAATGCTACCTATATAAAGCTCCATGTATGTGTAAGCCTATTTTATTTTTATTTAGTAATCAATTTATCTTTTGTTTATTCCTGTAACTTTATAAAAAGTCTTGGTAACTGGTAGGACAAAAATCCCCAGTGCATTCTCTTTCTTTCTCATAGCTTTGCCCTTAAGAATACATTTTTAGAATAAGTTTGTTGCATTCTAAACCACTTGAAATTGTGATTGAAACTGCATAGAATCAATCAATTAACTTGGAGATACTTGACATATTTATGATACTGAATCCTTCTATTAATAGGCAAAGAAAATTTCTCCATTCATCTCCTTTCTTCTAATGAAAACTTGTAAATTTCTAGAAGTGTCTTGCACATTTTTAGTTAAATTTATTCTTAAATACTTCATTTTTTATTGCTATTCCAATCCAAGTGATTTCCTTTTTAAAATGGTTTTGATTCTTGCTGGCATGAAATACAAGTTTATCTTTTTTCTTGCTTATTTGGTCAGTCACCTTGCCAAATTCTATTATTATTTCTAACTCTATTGTTTGAGATTTTCGGTATAGACAAGCATATCTGGAAATGTTAGTTTTCTTTCTTCCTTCTTCCTATTCTTATGCCTCTAGTGGCTTTTGTTGTCTTACCATTTGCCAAGAATTTCCAGTATGAGGTTGAATAGAAGTCTTAATAGTGGCGATCTCTGTCTTCTTTTGAATTTTAAAAATAATACTTTTCATATTTTTTATGAATGATGTTTGATGTTTACTTTTGATAGGTAGTCTTTATCAGAGGAAGAGTGTTTTCTTTTATTCATATAATTTACAAAAAAAATTTATCATGAGAGAGTGTGAAATTCCATAAAATTTCTCTTTTAAAAAGGATACTGAGGCATAATTTACATAAAACTAAATCCACCTATTAAGGTGTATAGTCAATGAACCTGAACAAACATATGAAGTCATTAGCCATCACTTCCATCAACATGTAGATCTTTTCTGTCACCATAAAATTCCCTCATGTCCTCTGCAGTCAATCCCCTATATTCTCTTTTTAGAAAACAGATGGATTTAACTTTATTTAATATATTTGTGTGTAAATTAATGAGTGTTTTTTTCCTATTATTTGACTTCTTTTACCATCCTTGTCTGGTTTTGGCATGAAGATTATTCTTGCCTTGTAGAATTCATTGGGGGAATGTTTCTTTTTCTTCTGCCTTGTAAGAAACTCCATAAGATTGGAATATGTCCCTTGAAAATTTGGTAGAATTCACTTGTACAGCTAGTTTTTATTATTGAAAGAGTTTTCAGTATTTCTTCAATTTATTTTATATGGGTAGGGCCATTAAGGTTTTCTATGTCTTCCAGGGTCAGTTTTAAGTTCTAGAAGTATGTCCATTTTATCTGCATTTTTATGTTTATTGGTATGAAGTCTGTAGTATCTTTTCCTTTTAATCACTGCCATATATAATATTGTTTAATTGTACATTTCATTTTTTTCCTTATCGATATTAATAGAGGTTTAGCAATTTTATTAGCCTTTTCAAAGACTTAATTTTTTGCTTTTGTGATGCTCTCTCTTACATCTTTGTTTCCTATTTCATTGATTTATACTCATCATTATCTTTTTTCCCTTTGTGTTTATTCCCTTGTTCTTTTCTATTTTCTTAATCTCATTTTATTTCAGGTTTCTTCTTTTCCAAGATAAACATTTAAGGCTGTAAATTACCCTCAAAGGTCTGTTAATTGCATGCTGCAAGTTTTGATATACATCATTTTTAATATTATTTAGATCTAATTAATTGAATATCCAATGCAATTTGTTCTTTGACCCATGATTTACTTAGAAGAGTGTTTTTAAATTTTCAGATATGAAGATTTTAAAACTTTTTGTACTGACTCTTAGCAAATTATACTCTTGTCGGAGTTTTATTTTCTATGTACCCATTTTAAAATTTATTGTAGTTTGCTTTACATGTTTATAATCAGTGTTTATGAATGTTGAGGAAAAAGATGATTCTCTAGTCTTGAAAAGCAGAGTTTATATATCATCTATATATTAGATCAAGTTCATGAATTGTGTTCAAATCACCTACAGTGCTATATTCTTTTAGCATATATATTCTATAATATTTGAGAGGGGTGTGTTAAAATCTAGTTTAATGACAGGTTTATCAATTTCACTTTTAAATTTTGTTAATTTGTTCATTATAGGATTTTAAATAACAGTCATAAAATACTCACCAAAGTCAGGAGAACAATGTATAAACAAAGTGAAAATTTCAACAAAGGGATAGAAAATATTTTAAAAGTACCAAACAGAAATCATAGAACTGAAAAATACCATGAAAGTGAAGTGAAGTTGCTTAGTCGTGTCCAACTCTTTGCAATCCCCTGGACTGTAGCACACCAGGCTCCTCCATCCATGGAATTTTCTAGGCAAGAGTATTGGAGTGGGTTGCCATTTCCTTCTTCAGGGGATCTTCCCAACCCAGGGATCGAACCCAGGTCTCCCACATTGTGGGCAGATGCTTTGCCATAAAATACCATAACTGAACATAAAAATTCAATAGATAGGTTCAATATCAAACTAGTTCAAGCAGAAGATAGGATTGGTGAACTCAGCAAAAGGTCAACAAAATTTTGGGATATCACCCCCAACAAGAGAAGCAAAAAGAGAAAGAATGAAAAACAGTGACTTTAATTTGAGGGACTTATGAAGCACTATTACGTGGACAAATATATGCTTTATGAGAGCACAGAAGAGAAAAGGAGGGGGTAGAACACTTATTCAAAGAAAATGGCTGAAAACTTCCCAAGCCTATCGGGGTAGGGGATGAAACAAAATGCACAGTGCTGGGTGGGGGAGAAAACCTATCAACTAAGAGTATGAATGTTACTGGCAAAGTTGTTCTTTAGAACTGAAGGAGAGAGAAAGATATTCTTAGGCAAATAAAAGCTAAAGAAATCATCACCAGTAGACCTGACTTACAAGAAATAATAAAGGGAGTGCTTCAAGTTGAAATAAAAGGACGCTAATTAGTAACATGAAAACATATGAAAGTATAAAACTTACCGGTAAAGGTAAATGCAGAGTCACATTTAGAATACTATATCATAATGGTACTGGGTAAATTACTTATAACTCTAGTATAAAAATAAAAAACTGTAACTATGAAAAATGACTATGGATACAATAACTTGTAAGCAAATATGCACTTAAAAAAATGTAAATTGTGACATTAAAAACTAAAATATGTGGAGAAGAGTAAAAATCTTGAGCTTTTGTATGTGATCAAAGATAAGTTGTTATTAGCTCATGATAGACTGTGTGTATACCATAAGGTGTTTTATACATGGTAACTGCAAAGCAAAAACCTATAGCAGATACACTAAAAACAGCTAATAAGGAGTCACAACATATCACTATAGAATATCACCAAGTTACAAAGAANGTGATCAAAGATAAGTTGTTATTAGCTCATGATAGACTGTGTGTATACCATAAGGTGTTTTATACATGGTAACTGCAAAGCAAAAACCTATAGCAGATACACTAAAAACAGCTAATAAGGAGTCACAACATATCACTATAGAATATCACCAAGTTACAAAGAAAAGCATCAAGAGAGGAAAAAAGGAATATATGATCTACAAAATACTCAGAAAACAATTGCATGGCAATAGTAAGTGCTAATGCATCATTTAGAACTTTAAATATAAATGGATTAAATTCTCCAATAAAAGACTTAGAGTTGCTGAATAGATTAAAATAAGATCAAACTGTATGTTACCTACTAGAGATTTATTTCACCTTTAAGAATACATATACTGAATGTGAAGGAATAGAAAAAATATCTCATGCAAATTGAAACTAAAGTTGAGCAAGCATAGCTATACATGGACAAAATAGACTTTAACTCAAAAGCTATAACAAGGGACAAGTCTTAATATGGTGATAAAGGGATCAATAACAAGAGAATTATAAATATATGTGCACCCAATATTGGAGTATCTAAATATATTTAGCAAATATTAACAGGTATGAGGGGGAAAATAGATAACTACGATAATAGTAGGCAAACAATACCCCACTTTCAACAATGAATAAATCATCCAGACAGAGTCAATTAGGAAGCATTGGACTTACACTATACTTGAAATCAAAGGCACCTAACAGACATATCTGGAACATCCCATCCAACAGCACTAGAATACATATTCTCCAGTTCACACAGAATGTTCTTCAGGATAGATCATATGTCGGGCCACAATGCAAGTCAACAGATTTAAGAAGATTGAAATCATATGAAGCATCTTTTCTGACCACAGTGATATGAAATTAGTAATATCAATAACAAAGGGGAAACTGGAATATCCACAAATATATGGAATTAGACAATATGCTCCAGTACAACCAATGAGTTAACGAAGTCAAAAGGGAAATCAAAGATATCATGAGAAAAATTTAAATGGAAATACAATATACCAAAACTTGTGGGACACAGCAAAAGCAGTTCTAGGAGGCATGTCTATTTATAGCAATAAATAGTTTCATTGCTTGAGCAAATTACAGATCCCCTTTTACCTGATATGTAGCTATAGATCTAGCAAACACCTCTTTCTCCATACCTGCACACAAAGCCCACCAGAAGCACTTTCAGCTGGCAAGGCCAACAATATATCTGTACTGTGCTACCTCAGGGTATGTCANCGTGAACAGCACCACAAGGCCACGATAAGGATGTTTTGAAGCTGAGTGCGTCAACCTCTGGCCACTGCATTGAGAATAGAGGGGTTAGCGGCATGTGTGCATAGGAATCCTGCATACATGAGGGTACCTATAGAGGCGGATTTTGTTCACTCACAGAAGTAACTCTACTGGCTAAATGATGTAGGTAGACAGGGAAGAGGGTGGTCCTGAACAATTGGAAACCTTTGCCCTAAGGCTGGCTCTGCTGTGAGGGATTTTATGGCGAGCACTCAGACATAAGAGAAGGTTTGGGAAGCATGACCTCACTGGTCACTGACCCTAACTCTGTGGGCCACAAATTCTAGCCCCATATCTGTCCCTGTCTTTCTGGAAGACCTCAAGCTGATTTCCAAATACTGATTGCATAGTATCAAAATTTCCCTCTGAGCCTGCGTTTCCAAATCCTGATGGAATTAAGCTGGATGATCACCATGAGTCCTTCTACCAGAACATTCTCCACTTCATCCATTCTCGGTCTTTATCCCAGCCCCCACTTGCAATGGCCGCTGTCTTGGCAGCACGAGAACCTGCTCTTAGTCTTGGCACAAAGTCCTCTCCATATCCACCCATTCCAATTCAATCATCCTGGGTGACCTTTGCTTCGGAAGTCTCTCTGCATTCACTCTGACAGGGGTTATTTTCACTGGAGACTTCTTGGATGGCTCTGGACACAGGGCTTGTTTCCGGGGGCAGCCTCCCTGCCCATCGCCATCCAGGAGATATAAGGGCCTCAGCACCCAGCGGAATTCAGGAGGCTGTGCAGGTGAGCAAGGACTTCGTAAGTATTTTCCTCCAAACCCATGACTGGCGGGCTTTCCACCTAATGTCACCCCACCTAAGGCCTTCAGAAGGCTTTGGGGCTGGAGGCAGAGGGATCGGTCTAATTCAGTTAGTTTCTATCTTGATTAGAGCAAATTAAGAAATAGATTTAATTAGGAGAAGTGCCAAACTTCAAGCAAAGCGGGGTCATGATGTGGTGCCCATTTATTTGTTCATACTTTTATTCAGCAAAATTTATTTTGTTGTAGTGAGCAAGAAACAGGGTTTTTACTATGTGTAATAAATTCAATAGTGAGATAAGTCACAATCCCTCTTCTAAGGGGTGCACAGCGTGATGGGAAAGGCAGCCAAGTCTTCCCTAACTTGGTACCCAGGACTGTGGTCATACAATGAAGGCAGCAAGATGGTGAGTGGGGCCCCCTAACCTAGACTCTGGGGAGAGTCTAGAGTGATCTTCCTAGAGGACATTAAATCTTACTGAGTTTGGAGTCAGTAGGAAGTGACTCAGGTGAAAATGAAGAGAGAAATGTTCCAGGCAGAGAAGCCAGCATGTGGTAAAGAGCTCTGACCTGGAGTCAGGCATGACTTTTCAAATAGTATCTCCTTCTTTCACTAGTTGTTTATCTCTGGGCAAGTTGCTCTAACTTCCTGACCTGGGCTGCCCATCTGAAAGAGAGGAGAAAACCATGTCTATCGTCAAGGACTGCTGAGTGTCAGAGTGATAGGTGCTCATCCGAGATCCCACTTCCCTGTGGGTAATTCTCACTCCTATTCTTCCCATGCCTGACCAGGTGTCAGGACAAGATGTTTCAGCTTTGGAAACTTGTTCTCTTGTGCGGCCTGCTTGCTGGGACCTCAGCATCTCTTCTTGACATTCGTGGCAACGATGCTCTAAGGAAGCTGAAATCTGGTCTTGAGAGAGGACTTGACACCTTTGACAGTACACTTGAAAGTAAGTCAACAATCGTGATGGTCAGTGGCACCTGGGAGCTTGCCTGCTAAATGCTATGCCTGTATTACCAAAGGCGGTAGCAGGGGCTCTCTTTATGGGTTGTTTACTAAGAGAGGTGACTAATTGGTTCCTGGGTCATTGTTTACTATTTTTCTATAAACAAGCAACACTTAACTGAATATCACTTTACATCTTATATCATGGTAAGCTTTGCTAATATATGCGTAGGATAAATTCCTCAAAATGACATTTCAAAAGTTCAAAAGTATGCATATTTTAAATTACAGTAGATATTGACAAATAATATCCTATGTTAATATTTTTTCCAATAGTCTATGAGATTACCTTTTTTTCCACTTCCCTGACAGTACTGTTTTGGACATCTGAATTTTTTGCCAATCTTACAGATGAAAGGTTATAATTCATGTCACC
>SJYV01006886.1:92274-121691 GCA_006410875.1 Neotragus pygmaeus
TTCCCTGTGGGTAATTCTCACTCCTATTCTTCCCATGCCTGACCAGGTGTCAGGACAAGATGTTTCAGCTTTGGAAACTTGTTCTCTTGTGCGGCCTGCTTGCTGGGACCTCAGCATCTCTTCTTGACATTCGTGGCAACGATGCTCTAAGGAAGCTGAAATCTGGTCTTGAGAGAGGACTTGACACCTTTGACAGTACACTTGAAAGTAAGTCAACAATCGTGATGGTCAGTGGCACCTGGGAGCTTGCCTGCTAAATGCTATGCCTGTATTACCAAAGGCGGTAGCAGGGGCTCTCTTTATGGGTTGTTTACTAAGAGAGGTGACTAATTGGTTCCTGGGTCATTGTTTACTATTTTTCTATAAACAAGCAACACTTAACTGAATATCACTTTACATCTTATATCATGGTAAGCTTTGCTAATATATGCGTAGGATAAATTCCTCAAAGTGACATTTCAAAAGTTCAAAAGTATGCATATTTTAAATTACAGTAGATATTGACAAATAATATCCTATGTTAATATTTTTTCCAATAGTCTATGAGATTACCTTTTTTTCCACTTCCCTGACAGTACTGTTTTGGACATCTGAATTTTTTGCCAATCTTACAGATGAAAGGTTATAATTCATGTCACTTAGCTTTTCTCTAATTATGAAAGAATTCACTCATATTTTTCATATTTTATTAGTCATTTACATATTTAACTTAAATATTTTATTTATATTTGTGGCATATTCTTTTGCTGGGCTATTCAATTTTCTTAGTACTTTGTATTAACTAACTGGAAAAGAATTCCTACCTAGCCTAGGTAGACTTTTCTACTTAATCATAAGTCCTTGTAATTCTAATTTCTTGAAAGAACTTGGCCTTCTTTTCAATTTCTGGAAACATTACCAGCACCCTGAGAAATATGCTTTATAGGAGAAACTAATTTCTGTATATGACGGCCTTCAAACTTTGCCAGGGCTTGGGCAAACTTCAAAGGGACCCACTTTCCAGTTTCAGTGCTGATAAAACTGAGCTCAGAAGCAGAAGTGTCTGGATTATCTATAGGACCAGATGGAGTTTCCATCTCTGTTACCATCATTATAATTAGGTAGATATTGTCTATTTTAGAGCCAAATTGGAGTACTCTGATTACATATCTTTTCCTGTAGCATTATTAGTGGTTTTTTCTGAGCTCGTTGTTGCCTTCCTGTTTCTCATTTGAATTCTTTTCTACACGTATATTCTGAACTTTTTTCAACTGTGCCATTCTACATCTGCCATGCCACTTCCTCTATCAAATCCCTCTTTTCTCTGAAAGACCCTCTGTTAGGACTCTCTGTCCTCCTGCTCCTGAATGAATCACTGCTTTCTAGGCCTGCTATCCAGGACTCCTACTTGCCACTTTAATAATTTGGAGCCATGTTTTTTCTTTGATTCTACATTTTCCATTTCTTATTTTATGCTCAGTTTGTATGAGAATCTCCTTAATATTCACTACTAGAATCTGATGTGCAATCAATATCTATAGCCTGCTCAATAGCAGATTGATCGCTTTGTTGAAATGATGAGCATATGTTAGCATGAAAGCAGCATACTAGGAACAAGGACTCCTAGCTGTGCGACTTTGGCCCATTTCTTAATCTTTTGATCCTTTATTTCCTCATCTGAAATCACAGATAATAATAATATCTACTTTATGAAGGTGTTATAAAATGAAATAAGATAACCTAGGAAAGTAGTCTCATTAGTGCCTGTTGTCTAGGAACTGCTTCTTAAGTTGTATACGACACTAGATGGAGATTGTTTTTGCAGTTATCTTTCAGAATTTGAAGACTGAATTGGAATCCAGGTGTTCAGATGAGGTGGTGCAGGAGACCCAGGAAACAGAGAGTTTGTTGGAACAACTCATTTCTAGAATTTTTCAAGTAGTGTACAGACTTACAGGGTGAGTTGATGCTTCATGTTGGAATATGCATCTTTGGGGAGGTAAGTTTAATATAAAAGAAAGAAAGATGAACAAACCTTGTGTGTTTTTGCAGAGCAGAAGCAGTCTGAGGCCAGTTCTGCCAGATTTGGGGGAAATTAGAGTCAGGGCTGCAGGGCCTGTGAGCATCTCACGGGTCTGGACCCTCCCATTCTGTGATTTCAGGGTCACGATGAAGATACTCTTCTCCCTCACCTCTATCTGTTTGCTGATGCCTAAAGTCCCTTTTCTAAGGAATAAGACTTTTCTTCTCTGAATATAGCTGAGTATAAAAGTCTGAATGGCCTCAGGAGAGAGAAAACTAAAATTCACACCACATAGGTGGCTCCACACATAACGTCTGGGAGTCAGGCAGTTCTGGGTTCAAATTCTGTCTCTGCATAAAAAGAATGAAATAGTGCTGTCTACAGCAACAAAAGGATGGACATAGGGATTATCATACTAAATGAAGTAAGTCAGACAGAAGGAAAATAAATACCATATGATACCACTTGTATAAGGAATCTAAAATATGATACAAAAGATCTTATACAAAACAGACTCATGGTTTTATACGAAGCAAACTCACAGTTACCAGAAGGGAAGGCAATGTGGGGGAGAAATTAGGAGTTTGGCATTAACATATGCTAGGCTGCTTCAGTCATGCCCAACTCCTTACGACGCTATGGACCATAGCCCAACAGGCTCCTCTGTCCACGGGACTGTGCAGGCAAGAATACTGGAATGGGCTGCCATTTCCTACTCCAGGCATTAACATATACATACTACTATATATACAGTAAACAACCAACGAGGACCTCCTGTATAGCACAGGGAACTATACTCAATATTCTGTAATAGCCTATAAGGTAAAATAATCTGAAATAAAGATACCTCTATAAATATATGTACCTCTACCTGAATCACTCTGCTGTCCACCTGAAACTAACACAACTTGTAAAGCACCTATACTTCAACTAAAAACAAAAAGACAAATACTGGCTCTGGCTCATATTCACCCTTGGCGTCTTGAGGAAATCACAGCTGTCTGATCCTCAGTCTGCCATATCATCCAGTGGAGAGAATTCAGCCTCTGAGCAGAGCTCTCACGAAGACCAAAGCAGGCAAAGTCCGCGAGGCTCTAAACTCAGCACACAGCTGGCATAGAGAAGAGCCAAGCAACGGCTGTCAGGAGTGACAGGGGTGAACTGTGGTTTTTACACAGGGTGAGAATCAGGAATGTCCAAGTCCCGGATATCACATTCGAAGCGACTTCTGACAACGATCAGAAGAGTGCTGATGTGAAGATCCCCATCACTGCTAACGTCACCGTGAACCTGTGAGTAGCCTTAGGATCTGAGGGTTGGGAGAGGCAGTGAGGTATGGCCAATAGGTCTCCAGTCTGGAATCAGGCACTTTTCCATCCTGCTGCCTTTCTCTCCCAATCAGTAAAATAAGGAGGCCTTTGCAACTCCTAAATCCTAACCTTTAACATGTTCTAAGAAACACTGCTCAGAACCAAATCTCTTTTTTAAAAAAATCCTGCATGAAATATATTTCCATAATCATAAAACTTATCTAATCATAGTAGCTGAAAATTGAGAAGACATGAACATTTATAACTCTTAGGCAAAGTTTCCTCCAGCATCATTTTATCTCTCAAAATTCTCTTTAAATAGCGGTCACCAGTATGGCCATATAGTAGTGTACAGTATGTAATGAAAGGCATGTGAAATTATATGGAAACTATAATTNAAGACATGAACATTTATAACTCTTAGGCAAAGTTTCCTCCAGCATCATTTTATCTCTCAAAATTCTCTTTAAATAGCGGTCACCAGTATGGCCATATAGTAGTGTACAGTATGTAATGAAAGGCATGTGAAATTATATGGAAACTATAATTATATTAGAAATTTTATTAATTCATTAATTATAATTATATTAGAAACAAAATTCCTAAGTATTTTAATTACTTTTTTACTACGAAGGGAAAGGAAAATGCAGATGTGTAGAAGAGTCTTTATAAATTAAGTGTACTGCAATTTCATCACTCATTGGATATGAGATCTTGGGATAGTTACTTAACCTCTCTATACCAAACATTTCCTCACTCTGAAAATAGAGATAATGATAGTATTTTTCCCCTCACGGTACTCCTGTCAAGATTAAATCACTTAATTCAAGTAAAAGACTTTTGTGAAATACTTAACACAGTTTGTGCTCAAGAAATGTTAACTATTATTTTTATTTTATTTATCAGTGTGATACTGTATAAAAATTTCATACGAGCCAAACCCATGGGGCCAGAAAAGTAATACCTAATGTAAGAATGTAGATGTCATAAAAAATTTACACACTATTGACTTTATCCATAGATATCCCATGCAATGGCCATCTGGAGAGAGAGACTCGTGTGAGCAACATGAAGGACTTCTCCACCTCTGTTCACTGTGAATCTTATTCCCTGTAGGCCTCTGTTGGGTGAGATTGTTGACCTGGACCTCAATGTGGAACTCCAAACTACTGTCAGCATTGAAACTGATACCGAGACTGATGACTCCAAGGTGGTCGTGGGAGAATGCACCAACAACCCAGAAAGCATCTCACTCACGGTGCTGCACAGGTCAGGCCAACACTTCTCAGCAGAGCAAGGAATTCCAGAGGAGCTGGGACCCATAATTTCAGCCCTATTCCTTACCTGGGAGGGAGCAGAGTACGGTTTAAAAAAAAAAGTTCAGACTCTAGAGTCAAGCTAGCTTTGCCACTCACTTGGGTCTTTTTAATCAATTTAGCCTATAGAAGCTTAAGCTATCATATCTGTATACTAAGGTTGGCAACATTACCTAACTCATAGGCTACTACGTTGACCAAATGAGAAAATGCATAGCATACTCAGAGAATATTTGGCCAAGCACATACTAAGCTTTCAGTAATAGTAACATCTATCCTTATTTTCTATCTCTCGGGTCTTCGCATTCCAAGACAGGAGTGTTGACCTCTCAAACCATAACTGTGAATTTGTGTATTTCACCTTTCAGCTTTACTTGTTTTTGCTTCACGGTTTTTGAAGCTCTGTTGCATGCACATTTAGCATTGTTACATCTACTTGAAGAACTGACCATTCTCTTGTTATATAATGTCCCTCAAATAATGATAATAATCATAATAATATATTGTGTTTACCTTCTTGCCTCCAGTTAGGGGCAGGCAAGAAGAGTAAACGCTGCTCAGTTCAGCTCAATCGCTCAGTCGTGTCTGACTCTTTGCAACCCTATGAATTGCAGCACACCAGGCCTCCCTGTCCATCACCAACTCCCAGAGTTTACCCAAACTCATGTCCACAGAGTCGGTGATGCCATCCAGCCATCTCATCCTCTGTCGTCCCCTCCTCCTCCTGCCTNTATGAATTGCAGCACACCAGGCCTCCCTGTCCATCACCAACTCCCAGAGTTTACCCAAACTCATGTCCACAGAGTCGGTGATGCCATCCAGCCATCTCATCCTCTGTCGTCCCCTCCTCCTCCTGCCTTCAATTTTTCAAGGCTCGAACACCTTTCCCGCATTCCGTCTTATTGTACATGTCATCCTTCAGAGTCGAAAACAAGGTTCCTCCTCTTCTCTCTTGGAAGATCTACTTGTACCCTTCTCAATACTTGTCATAAGTTTTCATTATGTATTTAGTTGTATTTCATGTCCTCCTTCAGCCAAAAACATGTTGAGCATCTGTTCTATGCCAAGCAGCTGCCTTTCTGAACTCTGGAGAATTTATGGTGACTGCAAGCAAAGACCTCGCTCTCGTGGAGCTTATGCTCTTGAGGGGAAGGCAGACAGGAGCGCATTCAGTCCAGTAATAAAGAACTCACACGGGAAATGTCAGATGGCAAAGATCCCTGAGCAGTGCAGCACACTTAACAGAGTGCTGTGATACAAACTGATACAAAGTCCTACCTTAGGCAAGCAGTCAGGGAAGGCTGCCTTGAGGTGGTGAAAGTCATGCTGAGAGCGGAGAGTGGGAAGGAGCAAGCCTTAGGAAAACTTGTTTAATGCAGGGTTGGCCAAAATATTTATTTGGGTTTTTCCATAAGATGTTACAGAAAGCTCTGAATGAACATTTTAACCAATCTAATATTTAGGTACCAAATATTAGGAGCTGCTTGTGCTTTGTGCATCATTGTGCCCAAGTCAGGCTTGGTTCCCAGCATATAGTTGGTGTTCTACAAATATGTACTGACGAATAAATGAATGGATGGCTAGAAGGATGGATGGATGAGGTCTCAGGGTTGTGATGAGATGCTCATGAGTTACTGGGGTGGGCTGCTGGTCAACCATAGGGTTTTAAGTGATGATCCCCCTGGGTAGAGGCTCAAGTCACCTGACTTCAGGGAGCTCCACCATATTCCACCCTCTTTCCCACTTCTCCTTCTTGGCTGTTCTGCCAACTTCACTGACCTTTATCAATTTCCTCTCTTCTCCAGCCGCTTTGGACTGCTCAACAGTGTTGTGGACATTGGAGTCAACCTTGCGAGGAGAGTGGTGTCCTCAGTGGTGCAGAATGAGGTGAGTCCCCTACTCCTGGGGGCAGNGCCAACTTCACTGACCTTTATCAATTTCCTCTCTTCTCCAGCCGCTTTGGACTGCTCAACAGTGTTGTGGACATTGGAGTCAACCTTGCGAGGAGAGTGGTGTCCTCAGTGGTGCAGAATGAGGTGAGTCCCCTACTCCTGGGGGCAGAGAGCCACACCTGGTGGGGGCAGGTGTGTCATCCCGTGGGTGGGCTGTACTCTCTGGGCACCTTCCTTTCTGAAGGGCCAACTTCCCTTTCAGTTGTCAGTTGCTACTCTCCTGGCCCCACCCCGCTTCACTCAGCCTGGCCTGGGGAGGAGAAGAGGGGCCCAACATGAGCTGAAATCACTGGGTCCCACACTTGAACCATTTGCCATACCCAGGGACTCCCAATAGGCTTTTTAGCTAATATTTTTATTATATCAATACAACTTTTTTTAATTTATTTAAATACAAAGTCTGTACATACCATAGGTCAGATTCCTATGGATCATATGCAAAACCATATGTACCATGCACCCTAAATTCCAAAGATTCTAAATTAGTCACTCTGGAAGGGGGCTTGCAATCTGGGTTTGTTTTTTTTTTTTTAATCCTCCAGGAGGCCCTGAGATTTACTGAACTGGAGGGTCACTGCTAAAACTATGGTTGTCAGACCAGCAGCACTGACCTCCCCTGGGCATTTTTTAGAATGCAGACCCTTAGGTGTCACTCCAGACCTGCTGCTCATTAAGTTGCCTTTTAACGAGATCCTCGAGGAATTGTATGCACACAAAATTGTGAGAAACACTTCTCTATGATTCCCAGGGCCCCTTTGACCCTTGAGGTTTCAGAGTCCAAAGGACAAGGTTTCTAAGAGCACAGGGATATGGGATGCTTACAGTCTAGATACTTAAGGTACTGGGATTCTAATGTTCGGAGGGGTTTAGGGTTCTAGTGTCATCTGGATCTCAGATATGGGCCTTCTAAATTTCCACTGTTCTAGAATCCTAAGGGTCAGAAGTTCTGAGGCCCCAGGTAGTGAGCGTCTCTGTGGGTGGCGGGCAGGGTGCTCACAGCAGGTAATAACCAGTCCTCTTCCTTCTCCCATCTCTCCCCTCCCTCCTCACCTCCTGACCTCTTTCTTTCCTTCCCTCTTTCCAATTCTCTCTGAGTGTGTCTCTCTCTCTTTCCCTGGCTCTGTATGACCCTCAGCTGTGCCCACGATTCCACAAGCTCCTTGAAAGCCTGGATGCAGAGTGTGTTGAGAAACTCATCGGTAAGTCACAGCCTGGGGAAGCGGGGAGGGGCTCCCTCTGCAGCCTCACTGGAGATGGTATGCTGCTCTATGCCTACAGCACCAGCAGGTCTGGTCAGGGGACCCTGGAGAAGCTGAGGACCCTTCATCCTGAGCAAGTCAGGAGAGTGTGGTTGGAGGGGTCCCTGCAGACTGAGGGTCTCTGTCAGCCTTTCAGAGCTTCTACTGCCCTCCTTTGTCCCACTGGCAGAACCTAATGCCCAGAATGATATGAGAAAGAGGACGGGCCAGATCTGGATTCAAACCCTGGATCTGCTACTTAACAACTGTGCAGTCCTGGTCAACTGACTCCGCCTCTCTGAGCCTCAGGTTCCTCCCAGGTGAAAGGAGATTATAAACATGGCTTAGCTGATGAATGGATTTAAAGAAAAGGCAGAAAAAGCCTAATATCTAGTAGGCATTGATGATAAACATCACCCCTTCCCTTTCTCTTCTTATGAGGTGTGGTTTCACCCCCAGCCTTGACCTGAGTCTCTGGTTTGGCTGGGGTTGCTGGGGCTGTGGGCAACAGAAATGGGATGAGTGAAGCATCGGGGCACTGGAGGCAGTTCTTCTAGAAAATAGCCACAGACCTAGTTTGTTGGGCCATCGATCTGTGCTTCTTATCTCATTGGATCCTTGCAACGACCCTGTGGGGATCGGTAGTGTCAGGATACCCATTTTACAGATGAACTAGCTGAGGCTCGGATAGATGGAGTGACGCACAAGCGGTCCCGTGGCTGTCAAGTCTGACCTGATGGAGGCTGGCAGTCACTGTCTGATTTGTGTTCAGCTTTCCAGTGCTGGAGCCTGAGAACTGCTACTCATTGTGTTCCCTCAGGTGAAGCTCAGAAAAATGAAGAGGGCAGATGAGGAAACCGCTGGGATGCCCGCCTGCTGGTGAGGGCTGGGTCCAGGGCCCCAGGCTGAGAGAGGATGTGACCCCCCACAGGGGCCCTTGGAGAAGCAGAAACAAGCTTGGCTTCTCCTCTTTATCTAGTAGCAGACTCAGCCCTGATCTCGGTCACAGACCACCTCCTGACCCTTAGTCAGACATGCAGATTGTGCTTGATTCTGCTCCCTGACTGAGCCCAGAGAACAGTCAGACATAGCTTTCCCTCCAGTTGTTGACTGAGCCCTGACACTGGTCACAGATAGAGACAGATCGCATCTCAGTCTGATCCCGGATCCTGATCATACACTGAGCCCTGAACCCTGGCTCCTCTGGGTCTTTTCACATCAGCCATTGTTGCAAAGGTGAGGAGGGGGTGAGAGGGTGAAGGGATTAGGAGGGGTCAGTGCCAGGTGCCAGAGAAAGACCCCAAACCACAGGTGCCAGTCCCTCCGCAAGCCTCAGAGCTCTCAGGGTTTGTGGGGAAGTACTCCGGGTGCTGTGCCTGCTGAATGCAGGAGCTGGTGAGGGCCTGGAGTATCCATGCCTCACAGGGGTCTCCTTCCAGATTGGTTCCGGGACTTGACTGAATCTCTGTGCCGTCTTCCTCTGGGATGGGCGGTGCTGCCACCTTCCCCCAGGAGTGACGACTGAGCCCAGTCAAAGGACACCTCTCAGACACTCGTGCTCACAGTCAGGACATCCTATGCTCATCACCCTCCACCCCCAGCAATAAAAAGCCCTTTCAGCACCTCCTGTATGGTCCATTGCATTCCTTCCATTGGGATTTTGGGGGATGCGGGGTATGTGCAACCAGGTAAGCAGAGACCTGGAACCGAAGCGGGAAAGGAGCATGGGGATTATCCAGCCTCACCTCCTTGTCTTACAAGCAGGAACACTGAGGCCCAGGATGGGCAAGAAAGTCACCTGAGGTGTCATAGAGACAGCCTCACTCTGCTTCCCTACAGCACCACCATGATGGAGGGCTGCCTTCCGCAGCACACCTGACCTCATGACCTCCTCACGACACCCTTCTGCTCTTGTCCCCATTGTACAGATGAGGAAACTGAGGCTCATAAAGGACAAGAGACATATCGAGGTTACAGGGTAGCAAGTGGCAAGACTAGTATTTAAAGCCGTGGCTGTGGGATCACTTGCTCAGAGAGGTGATGTCACATCTCCCAGTATTCAGCCACCTCTCCCCAGTCCCTGCAGGTCCCGCTGTCCTGGCCTTGATCTCTTCCACCCAGGACTGCTGAGGTCATTTTGTGGCCCTTCTTCCTCCCCAACATGCATGCCCTCAGTTTCCCCTTTGCCCTGGAGTGGGGAACACAGCACCCCTTACTTACTGCTGCATCGCCTCTGCACAGGACTGACCCAGGCTATCACCTCAGGGTCATCGGGCCTCTCCTTTCCAGGAGGCCATCTAACTTCCTGCCAAGAGGCCCAGGGAACATTTGCCCATTTTTCCAAGGAGCCATGTCAGTGCTGTGCACAATTCTGTGAGGAAAAACCACCGTCGTCCTCACAGGAGACTGGGTTGATGGAGGCCAGGGTCACACAGTGGCTGCTTCACTCCAGGGCCTTCTGTCTGAAGGCTGCCTCACAAGGCTGAGTCACCCCGAGGGGCCCTTGAGCCCCTGGGGCAGCTAGGGGGCCTTGGACCAGCTCTCCTGAGCTGAGGACTTCAGTTCAGTCTGTGCTGGGGCTCCTGACACAGCGTGAGGTGAGAGGTAGGACAGAGCTGAGCTTGACCTGGCCTCTGCCCGTTGCTAGCTATGTGATCTCAGGCAACTTACTAGAACCACACATCTCTCACCTCCCCAATGGACTTAACAGTAAAACCTCCCTGTTGCACGATTGAATGAGTCAATGTGTGGAAAATGCTTAAACAGTGTCTGAGACCTGGTGAGCACAAGATGAATGTCAGCCTCGACACACTGGAATTACTGTCAAACTGTGTTGAGAAATCCCATATTCAACCTTTATACACTGTATCTCACTCAATTCTGATTTCTACTGAGTGATGCAGTGAATGGTTCTTGGAGGAGGTGTGGCAACTGAGTCTCAGAGAGGTGAAGTGACTTACCCCGGGGGCACACAGCTGGTCACAGGTAAAGCTGGGTTCTATTGGAAGTCAGCCCTCTCCAGAGCTGGTTCCTTCCCTGCTGGCCATAGCAAAGGGATGAGAGTTTTCCTCTCAGCCTGTATTTTGTGACAACCCCAACTCCCACAGAAGTGCACAAGGAGGGCTCACAGTTCAGGACTTCTCTTGAGCAGCAGCCCACTTGGGTCAGTGCTGAGCCTTTGTCCAGGCCGTTCCACCACCTGGAACATCATCCCTTCTCTCCCTCCATCTGTTTCAATTCTCAGCCCTACAACTCTGCTTAGGAGCTGTCTTCTGGTAAAGTGGGGACCACTCCTCAATGTTTCCCCAACTAAAAGCATGTTTTCCAGCTGCTAGTTCTACCCAAGCTACCTTGACATCATTGTCCCATACAGACAGAGGGTACAGGAAGTGTAAGCTCTCATAATAAGGGTTGACACAAGTTAATAATCTTTTTTCCCATTCTTTGTGAGAAATAATTGACATTCATCACTGTATATATTCTGGTGGCTCAGATGGTAAAGCGTCTGTCTGCAACATGGAAGACCCAGGTTCAATCCCTGAGTCGGGAAGATCCCCTGCAGAAGGAAATGGCAACCCGCTCTAGTACCCTTGCCTGGAAAATGCTATGGACTGAGGAGCCTGGTAGGCTACAGTCCACAGGGTTGCAAAGAGTCAGACATGACTGAGCAACTTCACTTCACTGTATAAGTTGAAGGCAACAGTTGGATTTCTGTGTATTATGCAATGATTATCACAATAGGTTCAGCTAACATTCATCTTCTCATACAGGTACAATAAAAAATTCAGAAAAAAAGAGAAACATTTTTTCATTGTGATGAGAACACCTAGGATTTGCTCTCAACAACGTTCTTGTATATCACGCCCCACTGTTAGCTTTAGTCCTCATGTTGTACATTACATCCCCAGTATTCAGATGTTCAGAACTGTAAGTTTGTATTTTTGACCATCTTCTTCTAATTCCCTCTCCTCCTACTCTCTGCCTCTGGTAATCACACATCTAATTTCTTTTTCTATCAGTTTGGTATTTTGTTTTTAGTTTCCAGTTATAAATGATATCACATAGTATAGGTCTTTTTCTAACTTATTTCATTTAGGATAATGCCTTTAAGATCCAGCCATGTAGTCACAAATAATAGGATTTCATCATTTTTAATGGCTGAATAATACTCTGTGTGTGTATATATAATACATATTCATATATATCATAATTGCTTTAACCATTCATCCATTATTGAAATATTTGTGTTTCCAAGGACACTACTATAAACATAGGGGTACAGAGATCTTTCTGAGTCAGTGATTTCATTTATTTTGGAAGTATTTGCAGAAACATTAGTAGAATTGCTGGATCATATAGCTCTGGGCTCTTATTTGGGAGAGTTTTCACTGCTGATTCAATCTCCTTACTAGTAATCAGTTTACTCACATTTTCTATCCCTCCCTGATTCAATCATGGCAAATTGTATTTTTCTAAGAATTTTTCCGTTTCTCTTAGTTTTCTGGTTTGTTAACATTATAGTTGTTCATAGTAGCTTCATAGGATTCTTTGAATTTCTATAGAATCTCTTGGAATGTCTCCTTTTTCATTCATAATTTTGTTCATTTGTTTCACTTCTCTTTTTTCCTGATTAGTCTAGCTAAGGTAAGGTGAGGTGATAAGGTAAGGTGAAGTCTCTCAGTCGTGTCCGACTCTTTGCGACCCCGTGGACTGTAACCTACTAGGCTTCTCCATCCATGGGATTCTCCAGGCAAGAATACTGAAGTGGATTGCCATTTCCTTCTCCAGGGGACCCTCCAGACCCAGGGATCGAACCCTGGTCTCCTGCATTGGAGACAGACGCTTTAGCCTCTAAGCCACCAGGGAAGCAGTTTATCAATTTCATTTACCTTTTCGAAGAATCAACTACCAGTTTGGTTAATATTTTCTATAATTTTTCTCTTCACTGTTTCATTTACTCCAGTTGACCTTTATTAGATTCTTTCTTCTGTTACCTTTGGACTTAGTTTATTCTTCACATTCACAAACAGTTTCTTTTGGTGGGGNGAAGATTCCCTGGAGAAAGGAAAGGCTACCCACTCCAGTATTCTGGCCTGGAGAATTCCATGGACTGTACAGTCTGGGTTGGGCCACATAATAGCTGAGTGGCTTTGGGCACGTTACTTGTTTTTCTAATCTGTAAAATGAAGTTAACAATAGTACTACTTCTAAGAGTTCTTGTGAGGATTAAATGAATGAATGTAACAGGTTTTGGCACATAATCAAATACTTGCTACTATTATTTAACAACTTTGACGTTATTAGCGTCAAAGACTGACAGATGAAAAAATTGATTAAAAAAAATAAGAACTAGGGGAGAGAGACTGCTGCTGCTGCTGCTAAGTCACTTCGGTCGTGTCCCACTCTGTGTGACTCCATAGATGGCACCCCACCAGGCTCCTCCGTCCCTGGGATTCTCCAGGCAAGGACACTGGAGAGGGTTGCCGTTTCCATCTCCAACGCATGCATGCATGCATGCTAAATCGCCTCAATTGTGTCCAACTCTGTGCGACCCTGTGGATAGCAGACCACAAGGCTCCTCCACCCACAGGATTCTTCAGGCAAGAATACTGGAGTGGGGTGCCATTTCCTTCTCTGGAGAGAGACTAATGACTGACAAATAATAGAATCACAGATAATGCCACTGAACTAAACCAACATAAGGTACTTTTCCTTAACACTTTGGGTGAGATGGTGAAGAATCTCCCTGCATTGCAGAAGACTTGGGTTCAATTCCTAGGTTGAGAAGATCCCCTGGAGAAGGACATGGCAACCCACTCCAGCATTCTTGCCTGGAGAATCCCTTGGACAGAGGAGCCTGAAGGGCTGCAGCTCACGGGGTTGCAGAGTTGGACACAACTGAACAACTAACACTTTGACTTCACTCTTTGCACTCATAGTGTAGTCTGTAGGCCAACATCTCTGCCATCACTGGGAGCTTGTTAGAAGTGCAGAAGCTCATGCCCACCTCAGATTTACTCAGTCAGAATCTGTTTCTTAACAAAATCTCCACCAGATTTGGATGCGGCTTTGTATGGAGGACGTGTGAGATCACCTGTGAGATTTCTCAAGAAGTCAGGGACCGGAGGGGTTTGGCAGATTTGCAGCTGCTTCCATTATTCTGCTTCACCTCCTGGTCTTCTATCATTTCTGCATTGCTAACCCCTACCCTTAGCGCTGCTGATCATTATTGGAGAAAATAGCATAGCTGCCAATAGGATTACCTTGTGGGGTTCATAGTCAAAACTCAGCTGCTTGACAGTTTTTTATTTATCTCCCTTTGCAGAATGTCTCCTGTTTTTCCAAATCTCGATTCTCCATCCCCCCCTGTGCACACAGAGACAGTCCGGGTTTTCCAGTGGTCTTTTTCTCTGTCCTCTTAATAACCACAGTGTGACCTCTGAGCTTCTCTTTTTGCTTTCCAGCCTTTATTTCCATCTTTCCTCATTAATTTCTATTGATGTGCTCAGTCACTCAGTTGTGTCACTCATTTCTTTGTGGCCCTATGGACTGTAGCCTGCTCCTCTGCCCATGGAATTTTCCAGGCAAGAATACTGGAATGGGATGCCATTTCCTTCTCCAGGGGATCTTCCTGATCCAGGGATCAAACCTGCCTCTTGCATCCTCAGGTGGATTCTTTACCACTAGCGTCACCTCAGAACAGTTGATCAGACATTTCAAGATCTAAGATCTGCACCCCTCTTATATCCCAGGGAAATCATGAGAGTAGTAAAGCCCCAGAAGTGGCAAACTGTCCTACCAGAAAAGCTCTATGGATGAAGTCATATAAACCTTGTTGCCTCTGAAAATCATTAAGTGTAGCCTTGATTTCATACACTGCCATCTTTTCTGAATCTCTGCTCAGTTGAGACTCTCTTTGTCATTGTCAGCTACTTAGTTCCTTTTTTTTTTTAATATTACCAACTTTTATTTTTTAAGCACTAATGCAAATTGTTCCTTGCATTTAGGTTGCTAAGCAATGGCCTGAAAGTGTTTTGGTTGACCATAAGTGCAATTCTCTGTGGTCCCAAAAAGCATAGGCATTCCCTCAATCTTTTTTTTTTTTGGTCCATGGACTCAGCTTCCCTTTGTTAGGTTTTTTTTTTTTTTTTACTTTATTTTACTTTACAATACTGTATTGGTTTTGCCATACATCAACATGAATCCGCCACGGGTGTACACGTGTTCCCCATCCTGAGCCTTCCTCCCACCTCCCTCCCCATACCATCTCTCTGATCGTCCCAGTGCACCAGCCCCAAGCATCNTGTCACGAACCTCCATCTATAGTTCATCAGGAACTTCCTTTAGCATTTCTTATAAGGGAGGTCTCATGGTAATGAACTCTTTTCTGATTCTGCAGAAAAAATCTTTATCTCTTCTTTGTTTCTGAAGGACTGCTTGTGCTTCACCAGCTGTAGAATTCTTGGTTGATAGTTATTTTCTTTCAGCATTTTTAATATCTCGTTCCATTCTCTGCTGATCAGAACAGTTTCTGTTGAGAATCCACCAGTCATCTTACAGGGTCCCCTTGTATGTAACTTCCCTTTTTTCTTTTGCTGCTCTTAAAATTCTTTCTTTTTCTTTGACTCTTGAGAAGATAATAACAATGTGTCTTGGTGCAGACTTATTCAGATTCAATCTATTTGGGGTTTTTGGACCTCATGGATCTAGATGTACATTTTTCCCCAGGTTCAGGATGTGTTTAGCCATCATTGCTTTAATTACACTTTCTGTCCTTTTCTCGTTCCAGAGTTCTCATAATGAATATTATTTCTTTTCATCCTGCCCCATAATTCCTATAGGCTTTCTTTACTCTTTTTGTTTCTGCTCTTCTGACTAGCTAATTTCTAATGTCCTGTCCTCCAGGGTACTAATTCTTTCTTCTGTGGTCAAGTCTATTAATACTTTTTAAACATTCCATTTAGTTCTTCAATTCAATCATTGTAGTTTCAACATAAGATTTCTTTTTGCTTTTTTTATGAATGCTATTTCTTGGCGTTCATGCATTGCTTTCCTAATTTTTTTATTCATGCATTTTTTCCTAATTTTATTTTACTTGTCTGTATTTTCTTGTAGTTCACCAAACTATAGGGTGACCTTGACAAACTTACCTGGACCTCAGATAACTTCCGAGGGTACCAACTTCCTTGCCCTTTACATGTCCCTCAAACCCAGACTCTGCTGGATTTGGAGAGTGTTCGGGCAGGCAGGGGCATTGATGCACCCTACGTGCACTGAGCAAGACATTAGCATCCAGAGCAGAGAAGCAATTGGCTCAGAGTGGCCCACAGCTGAGAAGAGCCCTCAGCCTGCCAAGGCCACAGTCACAGCCCCTGCAGCCACTCTGGGTGCTGATGCCAGCCTCGGGCTCCTCTCTTACGCTGTGACATTGGGTCAGAAGAAGCCGGCCAGAACCCAGCACATGCTGAGCGACCCAACTCTTCAAACCCTGCAGGGCCTGGGTAAAAGAGGCACACAGAGAGTGCTTGCATTGTGTGGGGCAGTTAGTACAATCTGTGGCTAACTGAGTTTCAGGCTGGTCTGTCCATATCATCCCAGAAATAGAAGCAATCACAGCTTCCCAGCCCCTCATCCCTCCTCCTTGGGCATCCCAACTCTTCCTTCGTTTCCAGGGTACAAGGAATCTCCTTGCCAGCATTTTGTTATTCACTACCCACTCAATTGTCCTGAGAATACTGTCTCACCGTGTACAGTCGAAAAGAAGTGCATTCATCCATTCAACAGCAGTTAGTGACTGTATTGCATCTCGTCCTTTGCTTGGTAATGGGGCTTCTTAGAAGAAGGAGGTGCCAGCCCTCAAGGACCTCACAAGCTGGTGGGGCAGAGATGATAGAAAAAGTAAGGGAGTGCTGTGACCAAGATGGAGACTAAGATCCTTCCTGAATTTGCTCCCTTTGTAAGAAGAACAGCTAATAATTATTTAAGAATAAAACACCACAGAGAGGATCCTAGAATACAAGGGTGAAACTGAAGCATCCCCTGCAACACAGAGAACCAGGACACCACCTTAAAAAGGTAAGAAGCAGCTCCACATGTCACTCCTCTAGGCCAGCACAGCACCACGTGGAGAGGCTTCCTCTGAGCCTCTAGGGAGAAAAGAGAACACTGGGGACAATCAGAGCACCTTTGGCACTGTGATCAATTTGTGGGATGCCCCGATTATGATCACAAAACATGGGGACTGCCAGGGAACCAATGAGGGCTCTCCACTGGGATACTGACAATGACAGAGAAGGAAGGAAGGGCTTGCAACAACCAACATGTAGATCTTGGCAGACTAAGTTCATACCTGCAGCAATCAAGTTAATCACAACCAGTGGCTTCGCCCATTTGCAGAACCAAACTTGGGGTACACACTGAGCAGGGAACTTGGTGGGAAGCAAGTCTGCCTGATTCAGGTCTTCAAACAAGAAGTTTGGCTGGCCCTAGGGCTCAGCTAGTCCATGCACAGTCAGGGTGAGGAGTCCCAGCTCCATCCCCCAAGAAGAATGTCTTGTGGTTCCATCTGACCAGAAGGGCTGGTGGCAACCGTTGGAAACTGTGTTTATTAAGAACAAAACAAGAAAAAGGCAGGCAGAGCCCATAGTTCGCAAAGCAAAGCTAGTGACTGCTCACCCAGGAAACGTGGGGTGTGAGTTGGTTTCAGTTAAAACAATAAAGAGAAAGCTTTATCAGCATTAGAACAACTTAAAGCTAATTGCTGAGTGCAGCCTGTAGCCTGTTCCACTACAGAACTTAACCAGAGCACATGGGAAGCTGTGTAGCCCATTCAACAGTCCTAAGTACTGTAACCCTTGAAGACAGCACAGTCAGCAACTTTGCTTTTTTGTAGAGCAAAACTGATGGCTTCATGGCATGGAATTCATCATACTCAAGCTTTCAAAGAATAAATCTAGAGGTTGTGGGTCCAGTCGTGCAGCATGTTGTACTGGATATAACATCACGTCCCTGAACGTCTAGTAAGTCTGGACAGAGAATCCAGGCAACTGCAGAGCTCATTCTACAGCCTCACCTAAGTAGGAACTCAAGCCAGCAGTTGGATCCAAATATCTTCAGACAGAGGCACACCCCTATCCTCATTCTCAGAACTCACACCATTGCCTCACCCCCAAATAGACTGAAATAGCAGGTTCCTTCTGGCCAAGGACATCACCAGCAGACACACTCAGAAAACAAAGCTGAGCTGACTGTTGAAAAACTATCTCTGCCAGAGCAGACCTGTAAATCTGGAAGAGAAGCTTGATTACTCAAATGTGCAGATTCCAATGTAAGGAATGAAGGATCACACAACATAAGTGAACTATGGTACCACCAAAGGAAACTAATGAAGTCCAATAAGTGACCCTCAAGAAATGGAGATCTATGAACTGTCAAACAAAGAATGAACTCTCTCAGCTTTTTCTTGTTCAAAAAGTCTTTATCCCTATTTGTTTCTGAGGGACAGCTTGTACTTCACCAGTTATAGAATTCTGCAGCACACCAGGCTTCCCTGTCCTTCACCATCTCCTGGCAGGCTGCACTCCATGGGGCAAAGAGTCAGACACAACTGAGCAACTGAACAACAGCAACCACAAGACGAAGCTCTGTAGCTATTACATAAAAGAACACAAAAAGAATTGAAAGCATACTGAAACAAAAAGTTACCAAAACCCACACACAAAAAGACAGCAGGATAAAAAACAAGAAGCAATACATCCACAAAAAAAATCACAAAACAATTAACAAAATGGCAACAGTAAGTCTTTACCAATCAGTAATTACTTTAAATGTAAATGGATTGAATTATCTAAGTAAAACGCATAACATGGCTAAATAAATAAAAAACAAGATCCAATTAAATAAATTTATATCCAAAAAAAGTCATATCCACAAAAGAAATTTTCTAACCCCCTCCAAAAAAAAAAAAACAAGATCCAACAATATACTATTCACAAGAGATTCACTTTAACATTAAGTACACACATAGACTGAGTGTAAAAGGGATAGAAAAAGACATTTCAAAAAAATGTTAGCAAATAAACTAATCAACAGCAGGGTTAGCCATACTTAAAACAGACAAAATAAACTTTAAACTAAAAGTGGTAAGAAGAAACAAAGAGACTCATTATAGAGTGATAAAGGGGTCAATACACCATGAAGATATAAAAATAGCAAATGTTAGTGTGCTTAACATTAGAACACCTTACTATATGAAGCAAAAGTAAACAAATAAAAAAGAAATAAACAGCAGTACTGTGGTAGTTGGAGACTTTACTATCCCACTCTCAAAACGGGGTAGATCATCCAGATAGAGAATCAATAAGGAAACAGGATTTGAACAACACTGTAGGCCAAATGGGGACGTCCCTGGTAAATCAACTAGTAAAGAATCTTCCTGCAATGCAAGAGACCAGGTTCTATTCTTGGGTCAGGAAGACACCCTGTAGAAGGGATCGTCTACCCACTCTAGTATTCTTGGGCTTCTCTAATGGCTCAGACAGTAAAGAATCCCCCTGCAATGTGAGAGACCTGGGTTCAATCCCTGGAGGAGAGCATGGCAATCCATTCTAGTATTCTTGCCTGGAGAATCCCCAGAGACAGAGGAGCCTGGCAGGCTACAGTCCATGGGGTTGCACAGAATCAGAAATGACCGAGCGACTAAGCACATAGGCCAAATGGACCTAGCATACGTGTATAGAACATTCTATTCAACAACAGCAGAATACATGTTCTTATCAAGCACACATGGAACACCTTCTAGGAAGACTGGAAACAAGTTGGAGCAAATTCAAAAAGACTAAAATCATATCAAGTATAATCTCTGAAAACAATGACATGAAACTAGAAGTAGTAAGAGGGAAACTGGAAAATTCACAAACACATGGAAATTAGACAACTTTTCCATTTCAGCAATTGTTCAACACTCGAACAACCAATAAAATGAATAAAGAAGAATATAAAGTTTCTTGAAGCAAATGAGAATGGAAACATATATCAAAACAGAAGGGATTCAGGAGAAGCAATTCTAAAAGGAAAGTTCATAGCAATAAATGGCACATTAAAAAGCAAGAAAAATCCCAAATAAACAACTTAGTTCTGTGCCTTAAGTAACTAGAAAAAGAAGAATAAATTAAATCCAAAGTTATCAATGAAAGAATACAATAAAGATTACAGCAGGAATAAATGAAATAAAGAGGAGAAAAATAATAGAAAATCTTTAACAAACAAATAGCTGGTCCTTTGAAAATGTAAAAGAAATTGAAAAACTCTTAGCTAGATCTCATGACCTATAAAGTCCTCCACAAAGTGGGACTTGAGGTCTTCACATATTGCCTTGGTCTGCTTTTATCCTCAAAGATACAGTTTAGATACAATCACCTGGCAAAGCTCATTAGAAAAAGTAACTATACTAAGGGCATGAGAGAATGTATTCTCTTAGTGCCTTGATCCAAGTGTGCCTGAAGTCCTCCAAGCCCCAAACTTTCCAGTTAAAATACATTTCCCCCTCTCTATTTTTAATTTTTGCTGACGCCAATGTGTGTTAGAGCCTGCCATTCAAATCCATTGTAAGTCCTGACTTACATTTATAGACTCACATCTGTCTCCTCCATTCTGATGCCTATTCAAGGGTTACACAACCACACTGAAAACATAACAGACTTCAAAGCCATAGGAGAGCTTAGAGGTCATCGTTTTAACCTCTTTGATGAAAAGTCTAGGGAAATTGTGGCCCAGAGAAGGGTTCCAAGTACATGTGACTTGAACCCCATTTATTTTTTTCTCTTCTCTTCACATATGTTAAGTTTTGCTTTTTTAAAACACCAATACAGTATATTAATGCATATATATGGAATTTAGAAAGATGGTAACAATGACCCTATATGCAAGACAACAAAAGAGACATAGATGTAAAGAACAGACTTTTGGACTCTGTGGGAGAAGGTGAGGGTGGGATGATTTGAGAGAATAGCATTGAAACATATATATTACCACATGTGAAACTGATGATCAGTCCAAGTTTGACGCATGAAGCAGGGCAGTCAAAGCCCATGCACTGGTACAATCCAGAGGGATGGGATGAGGAGGGAGGTAGAGGAGGGTTCAGGACGGGGGAATACATGTACACCTGTGGCTGATTCGTGTCAGTGTATGGAAAAACCACCACAATATTGTAAAGTAATTAGTCTCCAATGAAAATAAATAAATTAATTTTTTTAAGATTAACAATGTTAGTTAATAAGTTTGCTTAAACTATAGATGCTTGAGCCCCTTCCTAGATAATTAGGGTCACTGGCTCCAGTAAACTGCCCCGGGATGTCTGGCCAGAAATGGAAACAACAGGACTAGATGGCAGAGGGTACTTTCTGCCTTGAGTTCTAAGAGCTGTGAACCCCATGCCATCCTCTGGAGCCTCATCTCTGTCTAGACATGACCCTCACAACTCTACATGCTTATCCTGCTTCATCTTGTTTCATCTTCTCAGCAACCACACAGAGGGTGTTACTGCCTCTATTTCCCAGCTGAATAACATGAGGCTCAGAAGGGCAGGATGGTGTGCTCAAGGTCACACAGATGGGAAGGGACAGAGCTGGAGAGTGCACCCAGTTCTGCATCCTCACCCACTGAGATCGGCTGTTCCAGCTTCCATCCTCTGAGGACAGCAGTGAGTCATACTCTTCAGCCCCACTGTCCAGCACCCAGGAGGGGCAGGTGAATGCATGGCCCTAGGTTTGACACTTCTGGTCCATTTTCACCACTGATACTCAACACAAACTTATAATGAAGTTTGGAAAATCCCATTTTCCAGTTGAGGAAACTGAGGTTCAAGGGAGGGAGACGACTGGCCCAGGTCTCACAAGGACAGGAAGCCAACACTTGCATCTGAAGAGGTCAGATTACATTGAGGCCAGCTGGTGGGGCAGGAAAGTCCTTGGACTTGAATATCCTGTTTATTTCTCGACCACTGCTATTTGAGTTGGTGGTTATGCCTGGTGCATTGGGCCCCTGCCAACCCGGAACACTTGATCCAGGAAGCCCAGACAAGTGCCCACTGGCATCAGGCTGGAAACACCGGTAGAGAGTTCCAGGTCACCTGTGTCCATCTCCTCTGGTCCCCCAGATGCATCTCAGTGGAATGCATCTGATGAATGCAGCCAGGGCAGAGTAGGTGAAGGGCTGGAAGCCTGAGGAGTTAGCCTTCCTCACCCTGACTGTGGTCCCACCAACAGAGCACAGAGCAGAGAGAAGGTGGCAGCCCAGGTGCCCAAGCCTGGGGCTGGGACCTGGAGGATCTCATTCAGCAGAGCCTTGGACCCATCAGCAGACCACCCTGCCCACTGTCTGTGCCCAGTTCTGCAATCATCCGAGGTCCCTCTTCCCCTGGTTGTGGGCAGAGCTGAGAGCTATGCCAAAATCTTGTGAAGAGAGTTTTTCTCACCTCAAGAACACACCCCAGGGGTCGAGAGTGATATAGTGACCTCAGACCTGGTGTTGGCCCCAGGTTTCAGCTGCCCCATTGCAAAATGGGTAAACGACCCAGTGCCTGGATCCTGGTGGCAAAATGTAAATAAAAAGCTTACTGAGGGAGTGGTGGTCAGACCCAGCTTTGGGATCAAGCAGAGTGGGTTTGAATCCTCTCTCTTTGCCTGTTGCTGACTGTGGGACCTGGACAAGGGACTTCAACTCTCTGAACCTCAGGTCCCCTAGTCTGAAATGGAACTAACAATGGGACTTTCTTCCCTGGTTGTCTGTGAGGATGAGGTTGGATAATGTGGGTAGGCCCCTGATACACAGATACAACAGTGATGATGATATTATAAATATTCCTGGTTATCTGATCACTTCACTCCCCTCCACCTCAGGTCTCCTATCTTTACATGACCTCACTGCACAGGGTTATGGAGAGAATGAAGTGAGGAGATTAAACATCCAATATATTTTATGCTTAGTCAACAGCAACTACATTTCCTGTTTTGTGAGCTATAAAGACCACATGAGCTATACCAGCTCAGACTTCCAGTAGACCTCTGTCTACAAATTCTGGCTCCCTTGGTAGCTTGTGTATAGTCTTTGGGAGGTGTGCTTCCTCACTAAGCCTCAGCTNAGAAGAGAAAGGATTCGAACACAGCTGGCCCAGCAATGAAGCTAGGGTATGAGCACCACCCCCTCGGTTCCCTTTTAATTTCCATTTAGTCACCGGGATCCAAGTATGGCTTGTCTCACCATTTTACAATGAGACAGCTGAAGCCTGGGGCCAATACCAGGTCTAAGCTCACTACATCACAATCAGTCCCCTGGACTGTGTTCCTGAGTCAAGAAAACTCTCTTCACAAGGTTTTGGCACAGTCCTCAGCTCTGTGATCACAACCAGGGGGAAGAGGGGGCCTTAGATGTTTGCAGAACTGGGCACAGACAGTCTGGGAGGGTGGTCTACTGATGGGTCCAAGGCTTTGCTGGATGGGCCCCTCAACATCCAAGCCCCAGTCTTTGGCACCTGCTCTATGCTCTGATGGCAGGACCACAGTCAGCATGAGGAACACTAGCTCCCCAAGCCCCCAGCCCTACCCCTATCCCTATTCTGTCCTGGCTAGGCTCATGTACAGGACAGGCTTACAGGTTCCTACTGAGAAACAGGTGGATGAACAGAGGTAATCCACCCTGGATGACCCAGAGATTTCTACTGGTGCTTTCAGTCTGATGTCCGTGAGCACCCATCTGTGCTTCCTCCACTGGGTGTTCCGTGTTGACGCAGGCCCAATGCACCAGGCGTTACAACCAAATCAAACAGCAGAGATCAAGGAATAAACAGGATATTCAAGCCCAGAGACACCCCTGTCAAACCAGTTGTCCTCAATGTGATTTGGGTGAAAGATCTTTCCCTGGTGACTCAAATGCTATGCCTTGTCCTTATGACACCAGGGTGAGTCAACTTTCTTCCCTGAACCTCAGTTTCCTCAACTGGAAAATGGGGCTTCAAATCTCCTCAGGGGGTTGTTGTGAGCCCCAGTGGCAAAAGTGGACATTCAATGCCAAGCCTAGGGCCAGCCATCTGCCTGCCCATCCTGGGTGATGGACACTGGGGCCAAAGAGTGTGACTCACTGCTGCCCCCAAAGGGTGGAAGCTGGAACAGACAGTCTCAGTGGGAGAGGATGCAGAACTGGGTGCACTCTCCAGCTCTGCCCCTTCCCATCTGTGTGACCTTGAGCACGCCATCCTGCCCTTCTGAGCCTCACATTCCTCAGCTGGGAAATGAGGGTGGTAACACCTACTGGTCCATCTAGTCAAGGCTATGGTTTTTCCTGTGGTCATATATGGATGTGAGAGTTGGACTGTGAAGAAGGCTGAGTGCCGAAGAATTGATGCTTTTGAACTGTGGTGTTGGAGAAGACTCTTGTGAGTCCCTTGGACTGCAAGGAGATCCAACCAGTCCATTCTGAAGGAGATCAGCCCTGGGATTTCTTTGGAAGGACTGATGCTAAAGCTGAAACTCCAGTACTTTGGCCACCTCATACGAAGAGTTGACTCATTGGAAAAGACTCTGATGCTGGGAAGGATTGAGGGCAGGAGGAGAAGGGGATGACAGAGGATGAGAGGGGATGACATCCAGTGGGCTGGATGGCATCACTGACTCGATGGATGTGAGTCTGAGTGAACTCCGGGAATTGGTGATGGACAGGGAGGCCTGGCGTGCTGCGATTCATGGGGTCGCAAAGAGTCGGACACGACTGAATGACTGAACTGAACTGAACTGAACACCTACTGTGTGGTTTCTGAAAAGATGAAACAAGAAGCAGGATAAGTACATTGGTTTGTGAGGATCATGTCTAGGCAGAGCTGAAGTTCCAGAGGATGACATGGGGGTCAGAGCTCATAGAACTCAAGGGGGGAAGTACCTTTGAGCCATCTAGTCCAGACACTTCCATTTCTGTCAGCTACCCTGGAGCCCCTGACTGTAAGTACCTAGGGAGGGGCTCAGGCATCTATAATTTACGGAAACTTAGTAGGTGGTTTTGGTTAGTCTAGGTAGTTTGGGNGACATGGGGGTCAGAGCTCATAGAACTCAAGGGGGGAAGTACCTTTGAGCCATCTAGTCCAGACACTTCCATTTCTGTCAGCTACCCTGGAGCCCCTGACTGTAAGTACCTAGGGAGGGGCTCAGGCATCTATAATTTACGGAAACTTAGTAGGTGGTTTTGGTTAGTATAGGTAGTTTTGGTTAGTCTTTTTTTTTTCTTTCCTCTAAGGCTATTGCCCAAAGTAGAAGATGTCAACAAAATCAAAAAATAAAAAATAAAAAGATTAAATGAAAGAGAAAAGCAAGTGGGGTTCAAATCACTTTGAACACTTGGATGTAGTCTTGGATGTCTTTCTCCTTCCCTGGGCCACAAGCTCCCAAGACTTTTCAGCAAGGAGGTTAAACTGATGAGTTCTAAGATCTTCTGAGGCTTTGATGTCTGACTGTTTCCAACGTGGTCATGTGACCCTCGAGCAGTCATCAGAAGGGAGGAAGCAGATGTGAGTCTACAAGCGTGCTGAGTCAGGACTTCCCGTGGGTTTGAAAAGCAGGACCCAAATCACACTGGCTTCAGTAAAAATAAAAGATAGGGAGGCAGAAATGTATCTGAACTGGAAAGGCTAGGGCACAGAGGACATCAGGCATAGCTGGATCCAGGCACTGAAAAGCTACAGTGTCTCGTTTCCCTTTGTATGGCTTCATTTTCTAGTGAACTTTGCCACATAATTGTATCTTTGAGGACAAAAGCAAACCTAGGCAATCTGTGAAGACCCACAGCCCAGGTCTCCTGCCTTGCAGGTGGATTCTTTACCATCTGAGCCACCAGGGAAGCCCCTTCTGTGGGTAGTGAGTTGTTCTCACCAGAATTCTGGGAACATGGTTTCCATGATTCTGTAAAAGTACTCCTAATGTCAGGGGGTGATTGTAGGTGTTTTCTTCGTGAATCTGGTGGATACGGTCTTGTTCTTGCAGGTGTGCATGCATGCATGTTGAATGTGCATGTCTCCATATGTGTAAGTATGAATATGCCTGTTCAAGAGTTCCACACACACTGTAGGGATCAGAGGACAGAGGACCTCAGCTAGAAGGGAGACATGGCTTCCCTCCACTTTGGTAGATTTACTGTAGTGTGTGCTAGACTGGGGAGTCCCTCAAAGGCTTTAGCAGATGCGGGGCATTGATCATGTGGTGAAGTTCTGTCTTCATGTGAATCGGAGCCAGTGAACCTCTAAAGGAGTGAGTCACCCTGAGAACATGGTTCCTTAGAAAGTAGGAACTTGTGTGACAGCCCCAGACCCACCACCAGGGATCAAGCACATCTAGTTAATTTCACCTCAAAGCTCAGGCGTGAGAGGAGGCTGACATCAGTGCAAGAGGCTGGCTTTGTCCTAGGTGTGGTCCCTGATGAGAAGCAGCACCAGCCACTGTCACTCCAGGAGGCCATGGCCAGATGGAGGTGGGATCTTGGCAGGCAGGGAGGCTGAGAAAAGGGAAGAGGCAGGAACCCTGGGGGAACCATGTCTCCGTGTAGCAGCCAGACTCAGGGAGAAAGGCTGGGAAGAAGAGTCATACAAATGTACAACAATGGTTTTTTTAGAGACTAAGGAAGTTTAAAATCACAGCTAAGAGTCACATCAAGCCACACAGGATCTTAGCAGTCATTGGTCAAGTTCCTAAGCATTTCTGGTGATGAGACCCTTTTCTTCCTAGAGAGTGGACAGCTATATAGGATGCTCCAGAGAGACTTGGAGCATTCTAGAGCCAGGTCAGGCTCTTGGGGACCCACATGAAAGGAAAGCCCAGAGCAAAGGATGGTAACAAGTTACTGAGGGCAAAGAACAAGGGGAAAAGGTCAAATGATGAAAATTTGTTGTGAAAGAAGCCAACCAGAAGATGAGTCGGGGGAAAGGGAGGCACCACCTTAGGTGGAGAGTCATAGAGTTTTTGAAGTGATGTCGAGAGCCAGTGACAGCTGGGGAGAGTTCTGGGAAGAGGAAATGGTCTGTACAGAGTCCCAAAGCAGCAAAGAGGCTTGCATCTTTCTAGAACAGAGGGAAGACAGTAGGGGCCATGGAGGGAGAGGGAGATGGTTTGGAGTGACAGTGAGCAGATGACACAGGGACCATGATGGGGACTTCGGGTTTATATTGAATGAGACCCCTCTGACTGCTGCATTGAGAGTAGAGGGATTGGAGACAAGTGTGCAGAGGGAGATCACAGACTAGGGAGTCCCCCAAATGCTTTAGCAGAAGGAATTATGCAGGCAGATATTGTTATCTCTCAGAGGGAACTCTACCAGTTAAATGATTGGATAGACTTCAGAGGATGGTATTGAGCAATGCATCATTACAAACATCTGCCCTGAGGCTGGCTCCACTGTGAGGGATGTGGTGGACAGCACTCAAAAATCAGAGAAGAGTTGGAAAAAATGACCTCACTAGTCCCTGACCCTGACTCCATAGGGCATAATTCTAGAATCTTCTCTGTCCATGTCTTACTGGGTGACCTCAAGCTGGTTGTTCTCCTTCTCTTGGACTGAGTTTCCAAATGATGACAAAATTAGACTGGATGATCACTGTGGGTCCTCCTACCATAACATTCTCCAATTTGTCCATTCTCAGTCTTTACCCCAGCCCTCCCACCTACAGTGGCCACTATCTTGGCAGTTGGAGGTTCCATGAGAACCTGCTGTTTGTCTTGGCACAAAGTCCTCTCCATATGTATCCATTCCAGTTCAAGCATCCAGGGTGACCTTTGTTTTGGAAATGCCTCTGGACAGAGATTATTTTCTTTGGAGTCTCCATGATGGCTCTGGACCCGGGGCTTATGTCCATGGGCAGCCTCCCACCCCATTGCCATTATATAAGGGCCATCACCACCCAGAAGAATTTCAGGGGACTGTGCAGGGGAACAAGGATTTTGTAAGTATTTTCCTCCAATCCTGTGGAGGGTGGGCTTCCCCCTTAAGGTCACCCCACATGGAGACCTTCAGAAGGCTCTGGAGTCAAGAGGCAGAGGAATGGGACCATTTAAATTAGCTAATATTGTCAGTATGGCAAATTTAAAAATCAGTTATATTAGAAGAAGTTTCAAACTGGTGAGCAATGTGGAGTCAAGATGTGGTGCCCATTTATTTTTCATGCTTTTATTCTGCAAACCTTAATTCTGTTATACTGTATTAGGTAGAGGCTTTTTACTAGGAGTTGGGAATTCAACTAGTCACAGCCCCTATTTAAGGAGTTCGCAGCCCAGTGAGAGAGGAGGCAAGTCATCACTAATTGGTACCAAGAATTCTGATCAGAGCATGAAGGCAACAAGATGGTGGGGTGGGGCCCCTGACCTAGACCCTGGGAAGGGGCCTAAAAAGGGCTTTATAGAGGATATGATGTCTTATTGAAGCTGGAGACTCAGTAAGAAGTGATTTATGTAAAAATGCAAAAGAGAGGGAAGTGTTCCAGGCAGAGAAGCCAGAAAATGCAAATGACCTCTGTGTAAAGAGCATCTACCTGGAGTGAAGCACGACTTTCCAAATACTATCTCCTCTACTCAGTGGCTGTGTATCTTTGTACCAGTTGCTCCAGCTTCCTGACCTGGGCTGCCCGTCTGTAAGAGAGAAGACAGCCACATCCACTTTCAAGCACTGTTGAGTGTGAGTGACAGGTGTTCATTAAAGATCCCATTTCCCTATGGGTAATTCTCACTCGTGTTTCTCCCATGACAGTTTCGGTGTCAGGACAAGATGTTTCAGCTTTGGAAACTTGTTCTCTTCGGTCTGCTCGCTGGGACTTCAGCGTCTCAGTCTGATGCTGACAAGTCTTATGCTGACACGAATGCTGTGAACAAGCTAAAATCTGTTCTTGAAGAAGGACTTGTGGCTGATGACACTATGTTTGAATGTAAGTCAGCACGAGGAGTGATATAGGAGCTTGACTCCTGTATACTGTGCCTGTATTACCAAAGACTGCCACTAGGGGCTGCTCTTTATGGGAGATATTCTGATAGAGGTGGCTATCGGTTCCCGGTTCATTTGTTTATTATTTTCCTAGAAACAAGCAGTGCTTAACTAAATATGACTTTACATCTTATATTAACATCATGACAGACTTTTGTAATATATGTATAAAATAAATTCCTAAAAGTGACATTTCAAAAGTTCAAAATGTATGCACATTTTAAATTATAGGAGATATTGACAAATAATCCCCTATGTTAACATTTTCTCCAGTCACACGTGAGAGTATCATTTCTTCTGCTTTCTTGACAGCACTGTATGGACAATTGAAATGTTTTGACAGTTCCACAGATGAAAAGTTATAATTCATCTCACTTAGCATTTCACTAATTAAGAAATAATTCACCTTTTTTTTTTTTTTTGCATTTTATCATTGTTGTTGTTTAGTTGCTCAGTCATGTCTGACTCTTTGCACCTCCATGGACTGCAGCACACTAGGCTCCTCTGTCCTTTACTGTCTCCTGGGAATTTACTCAAACTCATGTCCATTGAGTTGATGATGCCATCCAACCATCTCATCCTCTGTCGTCCCC
>SJYV01006888.1:0-13168 GCA_006410875.1 Neotragus pygmaeus
GGGAGGTGGGAGGGAGGTTCAGGATTGGGAATTCGTGTACACCCTTGGCGGATTCATGTCAATGTAAGGCAAAACCAATACAGTATTATAAATAAAATAAAGTAAAAATAAAAATAAAATAAAAAAACAAAGCCTTTACACTGCAAAAAAAGAAAAACAAACCACTGAAGTTGATCCTTATTCCAAAGCTTTCCTGGATGAAGGAGATGCTGTCTAGGCTTCAAAAGAACTTCTATCAGCCTTAAAAGAGTAGCAATGACTTCTGAGTAAGAAGCTAATAGAGAAATACCAGATACAATAATAATAATCATATGGATGAGTAGAGACTATGTGCCAGATATTGTACAATGTGCTCCAACTGTTTTATAGCCTCAAAAAACCCCTATAGCATGAGTGTTATTCTCCTTTTAGCATTGAGGAAATAGAGGTTTTACAAAATTAAAGTGACTTAGCCAAGGTCACATAGCCACTAGGACTAAATTCAGATCTATTGATCCTCAAATCCATGCTCTTAACTATTATATTATGCATAAATGGTTACCAACAGAAATGGTTACCATTTCATGAGCACATACTACTGTCAGTCATCATGTTCTAAGTACTTTACCTGCATTATCTCAGTACTCACAACAAACATATGAGATAAGGACATACCACCTTTATACTATTCTTCAAATAGTCTAGACCCTTTAAGATTGGAAAAGTCTTACCTAACGCCCCAGTCATCAGACTCCTCACAAAAAATGGCACTTAACTGAGAGTGTCCATTGACTCAATTCACCTCTCTAGAGAAAATTTTTCCTGTTGTGCCTGACCTCAGTCCAGCTCCAGGCTACACATCACAGCCCCTTACCTAAGCCCACATGATTCTCTGACCTAAAATATCTACTGACACAGACTCACACACCCTAGACCATTTGGGAGTATTCTCTAGACACACCCACTGCAGACTATTTAAATTTAAATTAATTAAAACTAAACAAAAATTTAAATATAGTTCCTTAGTCACACACTATTAGTAATTACAATATGGGCTTCACAGGTGGCTCACGTGGTAAAGAATCTGGCTGCAATGCAGGAGACTGGGATTGATCTTTGGTTTGGGAAGGTCCCCTGGAGAAGGAAATGGCAACCCACTCCAGTACTCTCGCATGGAAAACCCCATGGACGAAGAAGCCTGGTAGGCTACAGTCCATGGGGTTGCAAAGCGTCAGACACGACTGAGCGACTTCTCTCTCTCTCCTGGAGAAGGGAATGGCTACCCACTCCAGCATTCTTGTCAGGTGAATCCTATGGACAGAGGAGCCTGGTGGGCTAGATTCCATGGGGTCACAAAGAGTTGGACACGACTGAGTGACTAACATGTTCACTTTCACTACAATATGGTAATAAGCGTTTAAATTGGGAGGAGGTGAGTATAACAGCTACTGAGAAAGGAAGAAGATTCTAGAAGACTGGGTGACTGATTACTTAAGTCACGAGGGAGAACAGGAAGAGGCAGATGAAGAAGGAGAAAGAGGAGGAGAAAAAAGAAAAGGATGAAGAAGAGAAAGAGAGGAGGGGAAGGAGAGGAAGGGATGAGGAGAAATAACAATCGTAACCATGATGACAACAACGATACCAACATAAGCTCCTTGGGAGACAGCCATAGAGAGCGGTTAAGGAGAAACATGCCTGCAAAGAAAAAGGAGATGAAAGAAGGAGAGGAAAGCCAGGCCAGTAGGATGCCAACAAAGACAAGGGGTCCAAACACTATGAAAAAATCTAGCTTGATGAGAACTGAGAGAAAGCCACTGGAATGGAAACTTGGTAACAGACAGAAAAGGCATTTTAGTTGAGTATTCATCCATAATTCGTTCAACGAATATTTGCTGATGGCCTACCATGGACCAGGGACTGTGCCAAGTCCTGGGTAATATACTTATGAATTGAAATGCGTACTTATTCTCTTCATACCACTCATAGTCAGGTAGGGCAGATAGACAATAAACATATAAACAAGCAAATAAATGTGTATCAAATCTAATTATTATGAAAGAACAAAATAGTATGCAGGGGAAGAGAATAATGGAGGGAATCCACTAAATAGTGTGCTCAAAGAAGGTCTCTCTGAGCTGGTGAGCTGCATTAAATGAAGAAATCAGATTAAAGAGTGAAAGAGTAAGTGTGTTGTAAGGCAACCAAGGCAGACAGAAATGACAGCCATGTTGAGAAGTTGGCAACGAAAAGAAGCACAGAGATAAAACAGAATCTTTGAATGACTGAGGGACTTTTGTTTCACCCAAAGAAATATTAGTAGAAGGTAATGAAGAGAGAAAGACTGATTATACTAGAGAAAGAGCAGAAATTTATGCTGTAGAGCTCCACATTTGGAAGGAAGAGGAAAATTTTACGCTCAAGTGGAAGGATTAGCCTTATGAAGAAGAGGAACCCTTCTTTCACTGAGGTAGTTTCAACAGGAAACTAAAGGTACAGAGAAATTCTGAGTAGGTAAAGAAAGTATAAAATAGACATGGAAATCAAGAAATACCTGGTGTTCCACGATCTACAGCCTTCATCTTCTCACAAGGTACTTGAGAGTGTAGGTGAGTAGGCTTGAGAATTTGTATCCAAAATATCTGAAACATCCATTGTGGTGAATATAATAGGATGACAACAAAGATGAGTGCAGTAATCACTGACAGAGCAATAATGGTAGAGAGTATATAAGGTATGAAGGCAAAAGAGCAGATAGCATTGTTCTGTAGGCCACTGAGTCAACCAAATGCCCATGCCTTTCTTCCTCAACTATCAGTGCTGAGAAAGCAGGCAACAGGGATAATCCAAAGTGTGGACAGGCCTTGTGAGCATGTGGTAAAGTCCGAGTATAGATTCAAGGATATTAGCTGCAATTGGCTGAAGTGGAGTAGAGAGGAATTGTATAGTTGGTGACAAAGTGGAGATGCTTACTGACCATCTGCTTAGATAACAGGAAATCAGATTTTTGGGAGACCTGTGAGGTATAGAATTCAGAAAATATATGAAAGGAAGTCAGACGTGAATAGACAGAAAAAGCAGAAAAAACTTCTCACAGAGCATCTATTCCTACAGTTCCCAAATATCACCAAAACACTTATCTTTCCAAGCCCAAGGTGTAAAAAGTTATTTCTTATATAACTGATGAGGAAACTGAGGTCTAGAGACCAAAAACTGCATCATAAACTGGAATCTGTCACTAAAACATGGAGTTTCATGTGCCTACCAAGTCAGTAGATGTCTTTACCTTCCTTTACTATTTTTGCCTACAAAGACCCTGGCCCCTGTGTTCCACCTATCCATTTCTGCCTCTGTTTTGCTGGAAAGGAGGTAAACATGGGTTATTAGGTTTCAGCATGGATGTAAAGACTATTTTCTTCTTGTTTTCTCAGATATTCTGTAGCAACTGTCCCTAGAAAGATAATAGAGGAGAGACACAACTTCATACTTATTCCTGTATTAAGCATGAATGTCATGAGAAAGAGCAAGTTTACTGGGATTTCTTAGGCTTCTTTAAAGCACTGAAAACATGCTGACACATCTATGCACCTCATATTCTATTTAGTACTTTGTATAAATACAGGTGTCACCAACACAAAAGAAAGAAAACATGTAATGGAAATCAGAGGGAACTGACAGAAATTTTATAAGCGATAACAAGATCTGTGAAAAGTACATGATTTACAAGTTGACACTGCCTAAGGATAACACAAGCAGAGCCTGAAGGCTCATCATTCTATTTGTCTGGTAGCACTACTGCTGCTGTGGGAAGAAGAGTTTCTAAATGCCACCCAAACTATCTCTGACTTAGTTTTCTTGAGGAATACCAAAGCCAACTACGGGGATAGCCCATCCTCTCCCACAAAAAAAAAAAAAAAAAAAAAGCAGTCATTTCTGCAACACAAATCCTGGATGGCTCCTAAATTCCTCAGTTTCTTACTTGTTTATTTGTAAATTGGGTCAAGAAATTTAAAAGAGTTACTTGGTTCAGTTAAGTTGGGTGTTTGATGTGATGATACAAGATCAAAGATGCTCTAATACCTTTCAACTGACTGGGATGATGATGGTTAATTGTAATAATGATGCTATCACTGCTGTTGCTGATGTTCACTAACAGGTAGTGGGTATGTATTATGTGCTGTGCACTGGCCCTTCATTTTACCTAAACATATTCAACTACCTAATTGACATCACTGCTTACATGTCTCATAGGTACCTAAACTTTACCATGTCTAAAATAAGACTTTTAAAGACAGAAAGGATTTCATGGAGCTTATAATCTAACAGAGGATGAGATGGTTGGATGGCATCATCAACTCAATGAACATGAGTTTGAGCAAACTCCGGGAGATACAAGTACAGGGAAGCCTGGTGTGTTGCAGTCCATGGGGTCACAAAGAGTCAGACATGCCTGAGCGATTGACCAACAACAACAAATAATCTAATAGGGGGAGACAAGTGATAAATAAAAAAGTCAATATGTAATATCAAACAGTGATGACCATTACAAAGAAAATAAATTATACCAATGGATAATGACTGTGTATGAGAAGGTAGGTATAGCTACTTTAGACAAGATGATTAAGAGCTTTGAGAAAAAATGACATTGAAACTTGAAACTTGAATAATGAGAATGAGCCAGCCATGAGGAAACCTGAGAGAAAGCATCTCAGGCAGAGGGAACAAAAGTACAAAAGTACAATTACAGAAAGGAGTTTGATGTGCCTAAGGAAAGAGGCCAGTGTGGGTGTCTGGGGTGAAGATGATGTAGTACAAGATGAAAGGAGAGCAGTGGGGAGGGTCTAGATTGTGCTGGGTCTGACAGACCATGGTAAGAAATTTTAGGTTTATTTCAAGTGTAACAGGAACTTACTGGATTTTAATTTAACATGGTTGTGGGGAGTGGGATTGACCTGATTTCAACCCTACTGTATAGAAAGAAAGAGGGCAGAGATTGGAAGTGTGTATGCCAAACAGTAAGTTGTTGCAGTAGTTAAGGCTGAAGATGACAATGACTTGGAGGAAGGTGTTAAAATGCTCGAATTTGAAAGAAGTGTTCAGATTCTGGATTTATTTTGGAGGCAAAAGAGACAGAACTTAGTGGTTGACCAGATGTGAGAGCTGAGAGAAAAAAGTGTAAAAATGATTTCCCATTTCTGGCTTAAATAATTGAGTAAATGGTGTTGCGGTTATCTAAGATGGAAAGATTTGGCCAACATACAGGTTTGAAGGTGGCACAGAAGCAATCAAGAACTCCATATGGAGTTAGCTAAGGTTGAAAAACTAGTGAAACAGCCAAGTAGAGATGTCAAGTAGGCAAGTAAAACATATGAATCAAAAACAATCATACAGAAGAAAGAGAAATAACAAAGACAATAAACAGTTGTCAACTACATTTCCCCCAAATAATTAAATAGTTATTTTTTGTCACCGCTGCTAAAATATAAACTCTATGAGGGCAGCAATATTTTCAGCCTTACTCTCCTTGTATTTCCTGTATCAAACATAATGCATGAGAAAATAGTAGAAACCCAATAAATATTTGTGGATGGAAGGAAGAAAGAGATGGAAAGAACTTTTTCCTCTGATTAAGTAAGGTTTTAAACAAAAAGGCATTGGGCTTCCCTGATGATCCAGTGGTTGAGAATCCATCTTACAATGCAGGAGACACAGGTTCAATCCCTGGTCAGGGAACTAAGATCCCACCTGCCTCGGGAGAGCTAAGCTCATGCACCACAACTACTGAGCCCATGTGCTCTGGATCCTGTGCATCACAACTAGAGAGTCCAGCCACTGCAATGAAGGATCCCACATGACCCAATTGAGACCCAACACAGCCAAATAAATATTTTTTTAATGGAAATGTATTGAATAGCTACTCTCTGCTCTTCCTCCAGAAGGAGAACTACTGACCTGGTTGATCTGATTTAAAGACACTTTGCAGGGGGCAGGGGAGGGGTGGTGTACATTCTGAAGAGGTAGAGCTTTCAAACAGCCCAAAGACTGATTAAAGTCTCTCCCTCTTCTTCTCCTCACACAGCAGGAATAAGGGCCAAAGTTAGCTTCCATATGGGAAAAGGCCAGCTGTCATCTTTCCTTGAACTAACCTTCCCAGATAGAGTTCTTCAGTCAAGCAAATGCAAGTACTTAGGCTCCTCGGTTAGATATTCCAATTTGTATGCATTATTTTTGGGATCAATAAGCAACAGTACTTAGGTCAAATTTAGTTCCCACTTGTCTTTCTTAGCCTGAGAGCTAAGAATAGTTTTTACATTTTCAAATGTTGAAGATATCAAAGGAATAATATTTCAAAGAACATGAAAATTATATGAAATTCAAATTTCAGTGCCCATCAATAAAGTCTTATTAGAACACATCCATGCTCATTCCCTTTGGAGAAGGAAATGGCAACCCACTCCAGTATTCTTGCCCGGGAAATTCCATGCAGAGGAGCCTGGTGGGCTACAGTCCATGGGGTCATAAAGAGTTGGACACAACTTAGCAACTGAACACGCTCATTTATTTACATGTCATCTATAGCTATTTCAGTACTACAACAGCAGAGTTGCATAGTTAACAGAGACCAGATGGGCTACAAAGCTGAAAAATTTGCCAACTGGCCCTTTATAGAAAAAGTTTATAGACTCCTGTGCTAGTTTATTTCACCACAAAAAACATATATATAAATTACTTTAATGATACATCCATTTCCATGTTACAGAAGATAAAGGTAAGGCTTACAACAGCCAGTAGATAGTAGAGCTTGGATTCAAACTCAAACAACACAATAATAAAACTGTAACAGTGATATTTAATAATTTCAACTACTATTAACTGAATGTTCACCAAGTGCCAGAGTTAGTATAAAGAAGTTTTCATGATTTAATCCTTTAATCATGTAATCTTCACCACAATCTTATATGAAAGATACTACTATTTTGTGGGCCAAAAGTTTTGTCCAGTTTGTGCTATAAGATGTTATGATTTGTTCTATAAGATGTTACAGAAAAACCCAAACGAACATTTTGGTCAACCCAATATTATGATATCCATTTCTTAGATGAGGAAACTGAAACTCAGAGAGGATAAGTGGCTTGGCCAAAGTCTCATTTTAAGAGAACCAGGATTCATATCGAACTCTGAAGAAGCTGGATGTTAGGGGCCAATCTAACAACAAAACATGAAGTTTCCTATAGGTACCCATCAGGTCAAAGTTGACACGGAAAGGCAGTGAAGACTCTCTGATCTTCCACATGCTGCAGCGTTGCTGTTCAGGTTTGAGCATGTTGACCAACTATCTAAATGGATATGTTGGAGCTTTGCATCTGGAATTCAGGTGAGAGGCTCAAACTGAAGAGATTAGATTTGAGAGTCATGAGAGTAGAAGAACTCAGCCACAAAGAGCAAAAAGAGAAGAGGATCAAGTATGGGAACTTGAAGAAACATCCACATTAATACCGAGATCTAGAGCAACGAGTGACTGCAGAAAGTTGAGGGAAATTAAGAGAGGATGACTCACAGAGGTCAAACAAGGATAAATTCTTCAGACAGAAGTAATCCACACGGACAAACATGGCAAAGGAGGTCAAGACTATACAAGCACAGACGAATCCCATGGAGTTCATCAGTAACCTTGTAAAGTGCCAATGCAGGCAAGTGGGTTGAGGAGGTGAAAGGGAGATAAGGAAGCAAAAGAGGAATGTAGACAATTTCCTTAAGAAGCTAGGCTATGTAAAGGAGAATGATAAGGCATTTGCCAGTAGTGGATCCCAGGTCAAAACTTTTTTAAAGACGGGAGAGATGTGACCACGTTTATATACAAGAAGGTAATAGTCTATAGCAAGGAAGAAATAATCCTAAATTCTATACAATTCTAAATCACTAAATCCAAATCTAGCTGAAAACTAATTCCATACCTCTCCTGTGGTGTAAATTGTACAATGTAGTGATTATTTCCTCAGTGTGCTGAGGTCTTTCTCACTTTTAGTCACAACTATTTCAGGTAACTCTGGTTTCTGGAAGCCTGACTGACTGCCATGTAAATGTGGTGCTGCCCACTTGCCTTGAAGTCAGTCTTCTATCACCTGCAACATGAAAACTGAGGGATTTTTGGTTTCTTTTTTTTTTTTAATTTTTTTAAAAACTGAATCTACTGCAGACAATAACTGCTGAAGAATGGGTGATGACAAAAGTAGTCAAAAATTTTCAATACTAAGATTACAGGCATCGCTAAGTAAAAGAAAAGTTCCCTGTTTAGTAGTAGCAGTAGTAGTGTTAGTTGGTCAATCGTGTCTGACTCTTTGCAACCCCGATGGACTATAGCACACTAGGCTCCTCTGCCTATGGGATTCTCCAGGCAAGAATACTGGAGTGGATTGTCATTCCCTTTTCCAAAGGATCTTCCTGACCCAGGGATTGAACCCAGGTCTCCTTCATTATTAGTTTAGCAATGACTTGGAAAAATCAAGTGATGTGGAGAAGACAATGGCACCCCACTCCAGCACTCTTGCCTGGAAAATCCCATGGATAGAGGAGCCTAGTGGGCCACAGTCCACGGGGTCGCTAAAAGTTGGACAAGACAAAGCGACTTCCCTTTCACTTTTCACTTGCATGCATTGGAAAAGGAAATGGCAACCCACTCCAATGTTCTTGCTTGGAGAATCCCAGGGACGGGGGAGCCTGGTGGGCTGCCGTCTATGGGGTCACACAGAGTTGGACACGACTGAAGCGACTTAGCAGTAGCAGCATGAAAACTTAATAATGACTTGGAAAAATCAAGCAATGACTTGGAAAAAGTAAATGATATGAAAACTTAGAATAGAGAAGCAACAAGGAGAAAAGACAGAAAAAATAAAAAGAAACAGACCAAAGTTACAAAGATGAAAAGAAAAAAGAAGGAAAAAGTTGAGTCAAAGAAGGGAAGTGTACCTATGCAGCAAGAGAAGTGTAGAGCAGGATGGGTGCTGCGCTGAGTAGTGATACTAACATATGCCTATGTACCTTCTTCCTGTGCACATGTGTAAGAGTTTCTCTAGAGGATTTCCCTAGGAGTCAAATTCCTGGATCAAAGAGTATATGGAAGTTCTACTTTAACTTCACCCCATGTTTCAGCTTTAATAACCATAAGTTTGATTTATAGATCTGTGTGTCTGTTTCCATTCTGTAAAAATGTTCATTTGTGTAATTTTTATTAGATTCCACCTACAAGTGAAATTATACAATATTTGTCTCTCTTTCTGACTTACTTCATTTAGTATGATAAGCTCTAGACCACTCATATTGCTGCAAATGACATTATTTCAGTTTTCTCTATGGCTGATTAATATTTCATTGTATATTACCACATCTTCTTTACCCATGCTATGGATGCTTAAGTTCCTTCCATGTCTTAGCTGTTTTAGTAGTGCTGCAGTGAACACTGGGACACATGTATCTTTTTCAATTATGGTTTTCTCCAGATATATACCCAGGAGTGAGATTGTTGTATCATATGGTAACTCTATATTTAGTTTTTAAAGGAATCTCCACACTGTTCTCCATAATGACTGTATCAATTTATATTTCCACCAGCCATGTAAAAGGGTTCCATTTTCTCCACACCCTCTTCAGCATTTATTGTTCGTAGATTTTTTTATGATGGCCATTCTATTTGAGGTGATATTTCATACAGTTTTGACTTGTATTTCTCTGATAATTAGTGACATTGAGAATCTTGGACATCTGTCTGTCTTCTTTGGGGGAAATGTCTATTTAGATCTGCCCATTTTTTGATTGGGTTCTTTGGTTTTTTTGATATTCAGGTGCATGAGCTCACTTTTCAGTTTTTAGTCTATTTTCTTTTTATTGAAGTATATTCGACATGCTGCTGCTGCTAAGTCACTTCAGTCGTGTCCAACTGTTTGACCCCATAGACGGCAGCCCACCAGGCTCCCCTGTCCCTGGGATTCTACAGGCAAGAACACTGGGGTGGGTTGCCATTTCCTTCTCCAATGCATGAAAGTGAAAAGTGAAAGTGAAATCGCTCAGTCGTGTCCGACTCTTGGCGACCCCATGGACCACAGCCTACGAGGCTCCTATGTCCATGGAATTTTCCAGGCAAGAGTACTGGAGTGGGGTGTCATTGCCTTCTCCAATATTCAACATACAATATTTTATTAGTTTCATGGGTACAAAATAGTATTTCGGCAAAATGCATACCACAATAAGTCTACCATATGTCACCATACAAAGTTAATACAATATTATTGACTGTAATCCCCATGTTGTACATTATATCCCTATGGTTTATTTATTTTACTTTATAAACTAGAAGTTTATACCTCTTGATTCACTTCATCCATTTTGCCCCATCAATCTCCCTCCTCTCTGGCAACGAACAATCTCTTCTCTGTATCAGTGAGTCTGGATTTTATTTGTTCAGTTGTTTTGTTTCTTAGATTCTACATATAAGTGAAATCATGTCTTTCTCCATCTGACTTATTTCACTTAACATAATACCCTCATGGTCCATCCATTCTATTGCAAAAGGCAAGATTTAATTATTTTTAATGGATGAGTAGTTTTGCATTAGGGCTTCGCTCGTGGCTCAATGGTAAAGAATCTGCCTGCCAATATACAAAAAATGCAGGTTCAATCCCTGAATCAGGAAGATCCCCTGGAGAAGGCAATGTTTATAATCCAAGAAGTCACAAAAAGTCAGACATGACTGAGACAAAGAGTAGGACACGACTGAGCAATTAACACTTTCACTTTTCATAGGATGTGTACAGATTCCCTATATCAGGTTACAGAAGTTCCTTTTTGTTTCTAGCTTGAGAAGCTTTTGTTTTTTAAAATCAATGGATTTTTGGATTTTGCCTGATGCTTTTTCACATTTATTGAGATCATCATATATTATTTTCTGTTAATGCAGTAAATTATATTAATTGATTTTGTAATGTTAAATTGACCTCCTATTTCTAGGATAACTCTTGCTTAGCTCTGAAATATTATTTTTCTTCTACTTTGTTGGATATAACTTTCTGATGTTTTAAAAAGTTTACATCTGTGTTCATGAGTGAATTTGTCCTGTAACTGTACTTTCTTTTATCATCCTTATCAAATTTTGTTATTGAGGCTTTTACTGGCTCCATAGGGAAAAAAATGAGGTGTTGTCCTTGTTTTACTTTCTCTAGAATAATTTGTATAAAACTGAATTTACCTCTTCATTAAGTGTTTGGCTACACACTAGAAAATCTAAGCCTGATGTTTTCATTATGGGGCAATTTTAAGGTACCGATATTATTTCTTTAATAGTCATAGGATTAGTTAGTTACCATTCACCATCACATTGCCAGTGTGGTTTTTAGATTCCTTGCTTTATGCAGGGATTTCCTGTAATAACCATCTGTCTGGTCTCAGAGTTTCATCTCCCACTCCCCACTTCTAATGCAACTTTTAAGGGGGTCCCTTAGGGTCTCTAGACATCAAGAGAAGCCCTGAGGGGAAAAACTAGTTTACAGACTACATTACCTCTCAGGGTTCCTCCTGTTTTCAACTACTTTTTGGCCTCTGTAGAATTTCTTTTTATGCCAATTCAGCAAACTCTGCCTACGCTGGAAGTGGAGGTTTCTGCAGATTTCTCAAAGACTAGAAACATACATTCTGTGAAATCTCAAAGTAGGGCTTTATTATAGAGTTTCCTAAATTTATTTGACCACAGAAACCTTTTCTCTCAGAGAACCTTGAGGAATAAATGCCCCACAGATCACAACTCAGGAAAGCCTGTGATCAATGATATGTAAGTCCTCTTCCACCTCTATCATGCTATATTTCTTTCTTTTGTACCTTTCGAGAAAAATCACAGGCTTACATGACAGTAAATTTATTCAGTTATTCACTTTGAGGTAGTTGAGTTAATGTTATCCAGGACAGTTCTGAAGTTTTAAGCACCCAGGGCAGCAAAATTTGCCAAAACTCCTACAAGAGACATTCTTAAGCCTCTGACAGAAAACACAGCAGGCAAATGGAAGCAACCATTTTTATACAGAGGTAATTCTTAAAATCAAATGTTCAAACTTCGGACTAAACGTGGATAACTAAACATATTTATCTCCATTTTCTCCTGAATCCCCACTAAAATGACAATAAATGAAAAGATATAAGTGCAAAGAGAATGGGAGGGGAGAAAACAGCAAGCAAGAGAAGTAACTATCTTAGAAAAATGGAAAGCCAATGGCTAAGTAGTAGCTGACTTAGCAGGTCAAGTAAAGTTGGAATATAAACCTGTAGTTAAGAGTAGTCATCAAGAAGCAAGTGTATCTAGGCCTTAAAATTCTGGAAAGCCCCAAGAATTAGAGATATAAGACACTATTGAAACAAGGGGTATAGAATGGCACTGATAACACCCAGATCAATTTCTACTCTGCCCAGATCAATATCTAGTAAGATTAAACCAAACAGAATCTGAATTTAGGGACACCAGGAACAGCCAAAGATGCAAATGAAGGATCTTATTGAAGTGAAAGGCATTCAATGAATTTCCATATGCTAAATAGTAAAACCCTCAGCTCTTTTCCTTCATGCATCTCCCACATGATCGTATTGTTCAGGCAGGAAGTTGACGAGTACCTCAAAAGTGGTATTGAACAGCCCTTGAGAAAAGGTCTACAGATATTAATGAGGGATCCCCAATTAAAAAGTTGTGTCCTCACATAATTATCCACTGGGATTTTTACTAGTTGCAAGTCCTGCCCACAGATACATTTACATTCATGTCTTTTCATATTTAATAATGTTTCATGCTTAAACATAAAAGGACAGCCAGGAATCACCAAACCTTGTAAGAAAACCACTAACAGAAAAGAGTTTTTAAAAAAGGCAACAGACACAATACTGGGAGTAGCACACAAGGNACTAGTTGCAAGTCCTGCCCACAGATACATTTACATTCATGTCTTTTCATATTTAATAATGTTTCATGCTTAAACATAAAAGGACAGCCAGGAATCACCAAACCTTGTAAGAAAACCACTAACAGAAAAGAGTTTTTAAAAAAGGCAACAGACACAATACTGGGAGTAGCACACAAGGACTATGATTAATATCCCCTGACCCGTCCAGCAGGTCCAGTTATTCGCGGGTCCCCGAGAAGGAGCTACCTGAAGGAATCATG